>JAEQBH010000159.1:600000-854812 GCA_016808115.1 Tetrastigma voinierianum
TGAGTACATGTTATAGGTGACTTTTGTCACATCATGTCGCTTTTACTAAGACCCGACACTGTGCCTGAACGTGGTCAATTCCGACCGTCTGAATTCGACGAATTGACGTGGTAGCTTAGATTGTGAGACACCTAACGGTGAAGTTCGTTTCGTCATCCGAGATCTAGAAAAATTTTGGATTTTTACCAAAATTACGATTTTGCCCTTTTTGAGAAAATTGGAATTTTCTCGGGTTTTACATTCTCCCCTCCTTAAAAAGAATTTCGCCCCGAAATTCCACGCACATACACATCCATCCACGTGCATATGTAACCTCACCCAACTCCAAGACCGTGTCGGGTATGACAACCCGGTTAAGGTCCCAATTACTGACAACCCGATGGTTATCAACTCATCCATGTCAAGAATGACATCAACACCCAATACGTCTACCACCCTAAGGTCCACCATGAGCAGAATCATTGAGATCCCTGACTCACGATCTCAACACATTTGACCAATTCTCACCCTATGTCCTAGGGAAGAATTTCCCATCATCTCTCTAAAGGCCTCAACCTCTATGCCCAAACCTATCACACAAGATGCATTTATGAATGAACATGATGCATCCAATTCAAACACTACTCTAGACAACAAGCGCAAAGGTAAAAACGTACCCTACTTATCCGGCTAGTCTGAACGCTCAGTCTGCTGTACCATGAGATCTCTGCTTCCTAGGACAATCTCGCCTCATATGCCCAGCCGGCAAAGAATGGTACGGCCGTCCTCCGCCCACCCTCGACCTGCTTGAACTCTCTGGGCCGCAAACCCTGTGCTCGACCCCGACCTACGCTCTAGCCCTGGCCTATGTGACCCATCTGCGAAGTACTAGGTGCTGGTGTGGCACCATGGAACTTATACTGGTTCCCCTGATCCATACTAGGGGGTGGAGGAACAACCGTGTCCTCCTCGTCCCATCACGACTGGACCGAGTCAGTCTCTAACACCCTAGGATCCTTGTCTCTAGGGGCAATCCCTCCTCATATGTCCGGGCTATTGGTAATGGAAACATAACATCCGTCCTGCCCGTCTGACAACCCTAGCCTGGCCCCCGCCTCGATAATCGGGGCCTAACCCGCGAACCGTAGCTTCCTCTCGCTTTTTTTCCGAACTAAGAAGGTCAGACCTCCCTTCCTTAGTACCAACACCCATATCCTGGATGCCTCGCATAACGTCTACTTCCCCCTCTGTGGTCATAGTCGTCCTGACCCTAGAGTCCACTCCTCCTCTAACCATTGGAGGACGATGTGCTTCTAAACGCTAAAGGTCGTTTGACCCGCCCTGGCTCACTATTGCACATGCATGTGCGATAGCAGCAACTAACTCCTACTAGCCTCGCCAGGCCTTCTCCGGGGTCGTGCCGCAGGCCCGATCAAAGACCCCATGGACGCCCTCTACGTCCTCGCCCTCGACTAGCCCTCTACACATGTCAAATGGCAAGTTAAATTCTAATACAGTATCTCTAAGGCGTAACCATAGCCCCGAGACACTATTCAAATATCAGAAAACATTTCATACACAATGTCCTTGCATTCTTAGGAAATGCAAGACAATAATTCCACATTAAACCATTTTTATCAACAAAAATTTTATTTTAGAAAATTTCATTTTAAAATATTTTATTTCATTTTATTTTATTTATTTATTTATTTATTTATTTTTAAAAATCTTGTAAACAGTGTCCATGAACAAGGGGTCCAAACAAAGGATCAAACAAAGGCATCGAGTCCAAACCTGTTGGTGCATAGGTGCACACCCAACGGACCATAGCTGCGCGTATGGTGCGCCCAGGCTACGCGCACTGCGCCCCGGCCGCCCGCGCACTACGCCGTGTCGTGGCGCGCAGTGTGTCGTGTAGTAGGCATAGGAGGTCGTGTCGCAGGCCCCCTCTCGACCGTATCGCCGTTGTGCCGCGCTCGCCCCTGCGCGCTGTGCCGTGCGTATCGCAACTCTTCCCCCGGCCGTGTCGCACCTGTATTGCTACACAACCCAGCGGCCAAGCCATGCGTTTGTCACGATACACCCATTTTTATCACGACCCAATCTCCCAACAAACAGCCCTCGCTGGCGTGCCGCCGCTCTCGCGCTGAAAGTCGGCCGTGGTCGCAGTCAGACGTAGCTCCAACCCAACCGTGCTCACGCCTCCGTCAAGGCGCCCAACACACACCTCTCGGCCGTGTCGTGGCCTGGTGCCCCTGCATGTCACATTACAAAACATTGTATCGTGACTCAACACCAAATGGGCAAGAGCGCCTTCCAGCCAAGCCGCATTGTTTTTTTTTTCAACATATATATTTTTTCATTCCAATCCACTGAAACCACTCAAAATATACATATATATATATATATAGTATATATATATATATATATATATATATATATATATATATATATATACATATATATATATATATATATATTTCCAATATAATCAAATAAATTTATTAAAATTTATTTTATCCATTTTTTTTCTTTCCAGTTTTACACACTGTAAAACCTAAAAAAAAATTTTCTCCACATCATTTTCATTTTTTTTCATTTAATTCTGGACTATTTGCCCAAAATTCTCTAACACCTAAGGTTATATTTCTCGACCCTAGTGTTCAACGTTTTTCCTATGCTATTCACCAAGCATACAATTTCAATCACAATTCACACACATGATCACACTATCACATAACATACAACTCATGTTATACACACCATCACACATCAAACACCATGCATGCAGTGTTCTAATCTTGTCCCGTGACTTCCTAGGTAATCACATACCTAAACCCTAACATCGAGCTATACCAAGCTATGATGTTCTTATACCTCAATGACCATGACCTAAGCCTAAGTCCCTCAAGCCCCAGTATTCGTGATAATCTAACTTATACACTTAAGACCGTGGCCTGGGCTTCTCCAACCCCAAGCCCTAGGTACTGCGTACTTGCTCGATACCAAGCTTCGTGATTCGCCTCCCAAACTCGGCATCCGCAACAACCCGTCAACCTCGCTGGAATAATCGTGAATGCCTGCAACCCGACACCACTCATGAAAATCAGTCTCCTTTCAGATCGTGGAGCTCTACCCAATGTACAAACCGTTCCAACAATCAACTTATGACCACATCGGGCTCATATTACCAAAATGAGTAAAATGGCCACTGGCCTGTGATTAATACTCATAACAACATATCCTTACAAAAATACTACATGGTTCAAGAGTTATTACATTACTCTTAATACAAACACATATTAAAATTTACGATTCTAATACATGTTATACCAAAAAAAAACATCAAAGCCACAACCCGGCTTTCTTCAAAATCGGCCTCTAAGATGAGCCGTCTTTTCGAACGCCCCCGCACTGAAAATAATATTCCCTCGACGTATGAAAGAATTGCCCAAGAGTGGAATTTACCCTAAATGGGTTACTCCCCACCTAAGTGCATATGTAATGATTCAATGTAAACACACACACTCAAGTAAATACGTGATCCTACTTGAATGTCTACATGCCCAATCCCATGTCTCGAGTCCTCACCGACTCCCTCACACTTACCTAAGCCATGTATGAGAAAACACTGTTTTCAAAACAAAACTTGTTGTTCTCGAAAACACACTGGTCGAATTTCGTAAAAGTATCGACTACCTCCGAGGTGAATGTGTTGGAGAACCTTCCTAAACAATTCATGGGCTCCTCCGACGTGTAATTGTAAGACCATCTCCCAACACAATTCTCGGAAAATCATCCATTGGAATTCCTTTCGCAACCATGTTCGTTTTTCTTTCTTTCATGTCATGCACTCACACCTAATTTCTAAAGCTACTTTGCATATGAAATGCATTATGCCATTTCAACACAATTTATACCAATATATCAATTATGCATATATTCTCAAATTTGCACTCATACCACATGTTATTCAATTTTGATCAACCAACACCCAATTTAGCTCACTTGAGCCAATCACAATTCCATTTCCAATGGCCTACAAATACAATTATGTTTTATCTAATCGTGGCATCATGTTAACACATTAAGTTCATGCATTAACCTATTAATTTCCACACAACTCAAGCCATTCACTTCAAACAATTTCATGCACACAACACATGGACGTTTTTGGTCCAATTCATACAAACCGAATCGCTTTTACCACCCTGTGGTCACAAGGTCGGCCCGTAAATTTCCACTTCAGCAAACATCCGTTCCACTTTGCGGGAACCCAATTCCACTGCTTCCCACCCATACACACCAAAACATAATTTATCAGGAGCAAATTATGAAACAATCACCCAAAACAAATTCCAAAACAAAGCTCAAATGGGTTCAACATTTTCCAACAATTCGGTCCCAAGTTTTGGGACCGACCAAACGGTCACTCACGGCCTCAAATCAACTCAACCATTAACAAAACACTTAAACAAAGGGTAAATCAAGTAGGAGAAAACCCCTACCTCATGGATTTTGTCGAAACTCCCCGAACCCGGTGCCCACGCTTAGCCCTCGCCACGTAGAACAACTTTCCTTCTTACTCCGTCGAAAACCGACGGTTTGATCGGCCGAAATCCTAGAGAGAAGGTGCTCTCTCTCTCTAAAAAAATCAAAATCTCACTTTCGACCTACACCACCCAGCCACCGGCCAAGCCGCCATTTTTGGTCTTTGGAGAAGACAAAGACCAATTATTCAACTTTTTGTCTTTTTTCCTCATTAAACATTCAATTTGTAATACCATCCATGCCCTCAAGTCTTGATTTTTGACACTCGTACCATTCCTGCCATCCGTTTCCATCCTCTCTCTACTCATGCAACATGTGTCATAAGAGTATATGTTATAGGTGACTTTTGTCACATCACATGTCGCTTACCAAGAACCAACACCGGTGCCTCGAAAAACGCAAGAAATTCTACCGGTCCCTGAATTTGACGTAAAATTTGACGTGGTAGCTAGATTTCGCTTAGACTCCATCTAACTGAAGTCCGCTTCATCATCTAATATCTAGAAAAATCTTGGATTTTTACCAAAATTACGATTTTGCTGTCCCTTTCTAAAATTGGAATTTCTGCCCACGTACTCGATTAGTACTTTGATACTCTCCGACAGTGCGAAGGCACTCTCTGCTAGTGTTTCTAAGACTGCCAGGCTATGGCACCTCAGTACTATACCGTACCTTTAGGTACTTATTGTGCTATGTCTTACTCATTTCTTATTACTGGTCTAGGTAGTCAAACAGTTATATGATAAGAGTTGAATAACAAATAAGAGTAAAGTAATGTACATCGTTTCGCTCCACTGTACCTATTGTGTACCTCATACAAGTATAAGATCTCGTAGGTACCTACGTACCTAGGCAAGTATGTCGCAGAACTCCTATGGGAGATCTGAACATGTATAAGCTCCGTAACTCCTACAGGAGATCTGAACAAGTATAAGTATGCTATAAGTACAAGTATGTATGTGTATAAGTTTGTTACGTGAATGCATGATAACTTATGATATTTGCTACTGAAAATCTGTTACTGCTATATGATTACTGTAAAATAGTATTGATGCATGTGTATACGTATAAGTCATATGTTTCCCACTAAGCATTAAGCTTAGCACGGGTTTTAATCCGTGTAGGTACAGAGGAGGATGTCCATGATCTTCCGCATACTGTTGGGCCAGCACACTAGTAGGGATTCATCACTTGTAGGTTTTGCGCTCTGATTATGTAAATGTAAATGTACAGTTTTTGTATATGTATATGTCAATAGAACTCAGGACTGTATGTATTGACACAGTAAACACCACTACGGTGGTAGTTTTATTTTTGTATCTTTTTATATAATATTTTGATTCAATTATAAGACTTGGGCCCACCAACATCTGAAAAAGCAAGTAAAGAGTCCTAATAAAGTCTTGTGCCCCCTTTGTCCGCCTAGGCAGTGGTTGGGGGTGTGACATCTATTCTGGGTATAGTACACTGATATCAAGAACAGTTCACTATATGAACATATACCAATTAAATCAATCCAATTTTCAGAACCCAAAAACAGCATTTAAATACTACAAATCATAACCAGAACACCAAATCCCTTCCTAACAGGAGCTTATCCTTCCATATCTAATTCACAGACAACAACGACTAGTTGATCAAACAAATTCATTGATGTTGTAAACATAACTGAAGAAAAAGGATTCTAAAAAAATTTCCAAAAAACCTTGAAGTTAAACATAAATGGAACTAAATATTCATTGATTTAAGCTCGAGATTACAAATCAACTCCATTATTCTAGATCTAAGAAAGGAAAAATCAGAAGAAATGAAATAAAAATAAAATAAAAAAACTATTGTGTCCTCCTAAAATGGCGGCTCCTTAGCCATTCTCTGCTCCCTTCCCTCTCCTTGTATCTCTCATTCACCCCCCTTTCACTGCCCTAAATATTTCTATTTATAGGCTCATTAATGTTGGGCCTGAATTCAAGGCTGATATCGTGGGTTTCCGTGCAGGCCCAATTGATGTCTTTGTCGCGACATTGTTAGTCTATGTCGCAACATAGCAGTCTCCTACTTTGGCTTCTGGATTTGTCGTGGCTTTGTCTCAACATTTTTGCTATGTTTTCAATTTCTGCCCCTTTTTTTTTATGTTTGTCTCGACATTGTTGGTCTATGTCGAGACATAGTTGCACCTTCTGATGTCTTTATTCTTTGTTATAGCTTTATCGCAATATTTCATTTTGGCATTCCTTTTTAGTAATTGTCGCGACATAACTTTCTACTGTCATGACATAATATTACTGACTTCCTCTATAATTGTCATGACATAAGTTTCAAATGTCGTGACATTCCTCCTGCCTTGCACTAATGGTCTCATGAGAGTTTGTCGCGACATAAAAAACTATGTCACGACAGAGTTCACTTCCTTTAGCTTTGCATTATGTCACAACATACAATTTTAATGTTGCGACATTGTTCCAGTGAGTATTTAGTGATTCCTCTTTTCTTTTGTCGTAACAGAGTATTTGAATTTTGCGACAATACTTTTGCCTTCAAACTTGCATTATATCGCGACATTAATCTGGAATGTCACGACAAACTTTTCCAGCATTCTTCACAAATTATGTCACGACACAGCTGTGAAATGTCGCAACATTATTTCAATTGTTCGTTTGAGATGTTCGATTGTTGCGACATTTTTCTGTTGGTTGCCTTGAGCTTTTGTTGCGACAATAAAAAACTATGTCGCGACAAAGTTCACTGCCTTTAACTTTGTTTTGTGTCATGACCATAGGATGAATGTCGCGACATTCATTCAACCATTATGCCCTTAGTATTGTCGTGACACTACTGACACTGTTGCGACAGTACTGCACTTCTTACTTCAGCTAAATTTGTTGCTTTTTCTTACTTTTATGTTTTTTTCTCTAAATTCCTACAAAACACAAATTTGGGTGAAGACTCCATAATTGGCATTATTTTAAAAATTAAGCCTTAAAATATTCATGAAAAATGGGCTTAAAATTAAATGAGTTTTAGACTCATCATACTTCAATCCCGAAATCCAAGCTGAAATCCTCACTCTATAAAGTAGTATTTCCAGCAATATTCGATTACAAACCAAAGTCTTCACAAATAAAACCTAAATCTAAGAAAATTTGAAATCTAACCCTAGAAAATGGAACAAAACTTCAAGAAAAGGAGAAACCTAGAAGAGAGCTTCCCTCTCTCAAAGTTCGAACCTTAAAAATGAGTGAAAGTTAGCCTTAAATATACCTTAAAAAGTGGGCAAAAATGGGCAAAAAAATGGAAATATTGTAGGCCAAAACGTCATGTGGTTCCAATCATAAACTGCTTGTGGTCGCGACCACACCGAGAATAAAGATTGTCATTTGTTGCAAGAAGGGTTGTGGTCGCGACCACACTGAGACTTTACTCGAACAGTTGTCGCGGGGGAAGTTATGGTCGCGATCATGATCGTGACCACACTGAGACTTTGCTGCATAGTCTTCCTCTTGGATTGACCTGTGGTCTTGACCATAGAATCCTGTGGTCGTGACCACAACTTCTTCCTTGCATAACTTTCTCAATTCTTGCCCAAATTTCTTGCTTTTCATCTCGTTTTCTTCGTTTCTACAAAATACACAAATATAGGGGGTTAGACATGAAAATGAGTAAGAAGGGTGCTTAGTTATCATCAAAATCATGAAATAAGCTATGTTTTGCACAAATAAAAGCTAACCTAAAGCACACCTAACCCCATAATCAGAAAATATTCTCCGAATCTAAATTGGTTGAGCTAAACAAAATCTATGTCTCTACTTGGAAGAATTGTTCTATTAAATAAGTAACTCTTATACCTCTTATACATACTTCGTGAGTCGAATAGGATACCGTCAAATTAAGGATTTTGTCTCCTATCAGGTTCATTTGCATCAGAAGGTCACTTGCCTCGCCTACGAGATGAAGACGACTTCCTCCTAGGTGCCATAGCAATTGTCCAAAACCTCAATTTCCCAACACCTGGTATCAATTATTGTCACTGTTAAAAAATAAATAGAGACATTCAAGCATAATTTGCACAATTGTTGTACACAAAACAAAAGGGAAAACAAATTTACATACTTAGCACAATTGTTGTGCTTAAGGTGTATATGGGTTGTACCCAACATACAACATTATTGTACTCAATTTTTACATTTCTTGTACCTCGTACCTATGTTCTACTATTTAAAGAGGGTTAGTAGCAGCGGAAATTAAGAGAGCATATAACAAAATGAAACATCAATTTTCCGGCAAAATACTTTTCCAGCATAAAAATTCAAAATTTGGAAAGAAGGTTTGCAAGAAATGAGAAAGACAACAAATGATTCAATATTTATGTTGAGAAAATAAAATGGAAACAAATCAAATTGTTATCCGCTTCTAATCATTGAATGGGTTGAGGGATAACTCTTTCTTAGAGCAAGGGGGAGAAAGATAGAAAATGAGACAAACAGAGACATGTTTTAGGGAATAAAACTAACCGTGAAGATGTTTTAGACAATCGAAACTCCTCCTTATTGGTCGGAACACCTCCATGCCGGTCGGAACACCTCCTTGCTGATTGGAAATCCTCATTTGCCAATTGGAGCTTTTGGCACAAATGGTTGTATTTAAGAGGAAATTAACGGTCTCTTAGGGCTTTTTGTTTTTAATTAAGGATTTTTTTATTTAGGAATTAAAAAGATGTTTTGGGAATGCTTTGTGGCTGATGCATGTGCCCTGAACATGGGGACTTCTTTATCAAATAAAAAATCTTCTTTATCAAATAGTCTTTGAAGTGCTAGACTGTCCCTCAAATAAAATTCTTTGGGCCTCATTTTTTAAATATTCCCATATTAGCACCCCATAGCATAATTTTCCCAATTTATTTTGCGTCTGTTTGAAATGAATGTCTGCTATTTACGTTTGGACATCTGCTGCTTACGTCTGGACGTCCACTGTTTACGTCCGGACATGATTTATATGCTTCCACTTGTCTTTGCAAGTTATACTTGTCTTCAAAGCATGTTTCTGAGTAGTTGTAATGTTATTGATTATATTTAGGAAAACTATGTTATCATAACATTTTATTGGAGAAATTAGGTCCAAAAAGTTGAAACCTAGGCTTAGGTGGCTTTTGTTTTTTGAATATTTGCTTAAATCTAAATAGTTTTACCATTTCTAAATTTTATCTGCTTTTCAATTCCTTTTCTACGACTCTATCATTAAATTTCTAAAACAATTAGCGAATTAAAAGTCAAAATATTTCCATTTTTCTATTTGTAAGTTTCATCTTCCAAACAAGTAACATATTTTTCCAACACTTTAAGAGAGCCTAAGAAGACTCACTACCCAATATTAAAAAACAAACAATTTCATATTTAATACTACTAAGTACTATTTACCATTAAGCTAAAAAAAAAATTCTATTTACCATTAAGGAAAAAAAAAACGCCACCTTAGTCGTCTTAACTAAAAAATAATTTATAAATAGTACAAGGGGAAAAGGTGAAAAATAAAAACTCCTCTATGTTTTACCCGATATCTCACTTACACCTTAAACTTCATTTTTATCCAAATAAGCCCCTACAGTTTACTTCTATAGCTCAAATTAGCCCCTACCATGACTGATGATGTTAAAGTGGTCAAAATGACCATTAAATATTGATATGGCAATGTCCACATAGCGCGTGAGACTTTACTCTCCTCTCTTCTCTCTTCCCTCTTCTCTCCTCTCTCTTCTCTTCTTTCTCTCCCTCTTCTCTCTCCTCTCTTCTCTCTCTCACCGTTTGGAACCCCCACCTAGCCCCATCCACTACCCTGCACCAACCCCAGCCCCCAACTTTAACGCACCCACCCACCATTTTTTTTATTTTCTTTTTTAAATCTTAATTTTTTTTTTAGAATTTTATTTTTACTTTTGAAAATATATTAAATAAAATTTCAAATTTTATTTTTAAAAATATAAATAAATTATTCATTATTTTAAATCTACTAATTAAAATTCAGAATTTTTTATTTTAATTTTTAAAATCTATTAAATAAATAGAAATTAAAAAATTTTAAATATAAAAAAATTATTCAGTTGTTTTAATTTTTAAATAAATTATTTTCAAAAATCATTTAATTTTTAAATAAATCATTTTCAAAAATCATTTAATTTTTAAATCCACTCAATACAAATTCAAATGGATGAGTTTGAAATAATATTTTAATATAAATATTATTTTAATTGGATTAGTTTTAATATTTATATTAAATATTAAATATTTTATTTGAAAACTAATCTATTTTAAATGGATGAGTTTTAATATTTAATATTTTTATTTCAAAACTAATATATTTTAATGAATACAAATTTTGGTAAATATCAAATGGATGAGTTTTTTTAAATCAAATTTATTTTAAAATATTATTTAAAATGTTAATATTTATTAATTTTATAAAAAATATATTTATATTAAAATATTAAATATTTTAATATACAATAAAATCTAACTTAATTGACTTGTATCAAGTAGTCAAGAATTTATCAAAATATCCTCGTAGACACTCCGATATATCAAGATTTCGATTTTAATGGATATATCGCAAATATTGGTAAATATCAATGAATATTTTTACAAAAATATCAGGAAAGAGAAAATTATATAAAATTTATGAAAAGACTTAGAAAAAATTTTAAAATGACAAAAATAAGTAAAATAAATATATTAGAGTAATTTAATGTTACTAAATTAAATTTAAAACTACTAAATTAAATATATTATTCAATATTCTTCTGACTAATTATTTTAATTCATACAGTTATAACTATTAAAACGAATATTATTTATATAGATAATGAGAAATGATTCATATCTTAATTAATGTTAAGATCAAGGAACAAAATATTGGTAATTACGGATATATCGGTACTTGGATTTTATGGATATATCGAAAATATCGGTAAATATCGGTGGATATTTTGACAAAAATATTGGTAAAGCAAAAATTAACAAAAATTCTTTGAAATTCATGGAAATACTTGTTGATCCAGAAAAGAAATAAATAAGCAAATATATTAATTTGTTAAAGACGATATTCATTATAATTTATCGCAAACTACATTACAATAGTCATTTAAAACCAAATGTAAGACCGACATGGGCCCATTACATTATTCCATCAAGGGGATCTCATCTTCACGAAGACAATATTCATACCAAGATACTTCAGATTCCACACATTGATTGTAACTCGAACATGCCATGGATAATCATTGATTCCTACCCACAACCTCTCCGCGATATAAATTCAGGTTCACTCATGCTCGTTCAAATCCTTCAGATTCGATAATTCGAATTTAAGATTGTGGATCACAAGATATTAACCATTCCATATTCTTCACCAATAAACTCAAGGATGTGAAGAAGGTTGGACTATAACTCATCAGAGATAAAGTGAGAAAATATGTTGCCCTCTTATCTCGATGAATCACCGAATTGAGTTCCAATACTACGGACTCAAAACTGGTCGAAATGAATCATCAGATGGTGTCATCCTTCGTTGTCTTCCTCTATATGGCTTCCAATGGCTCCAATACCCTGACGCTCTCCTAGACCCGTATCTTCATCTTACAGAAGAAAGTATAAATCATTCACCTGAACGAGCTAAATGGATATTGACTTTGTTGTGGATCTGCAATATCCCCACCATCATTTCCAGTATCACTGCCATCATTGGTCCCCTCTCCTCTTGAGCCATCATAACCTGTAGTAGAAGTACCAACAATACTTGGTCTACTACTATGTTCAACACTTTAATCAAAAGAGGGTCGAGAAGTAACAACGGGTTGAAATGAGTCCTTCGTGTCTTGACTAAAACTTTCACTATGAACTTCTTTAGATAAAACCTGCTCAACATTAACACCTGCTTCTCGAACATGTGCAGCAATTCGTGGATTAGGATTTACATCTTCATCATCTAAATGGAGAGGTCTAACCCATTGAAATAGTTGATTCTCTTCTTCTTCACCAAACTCAGCTGAAATTTCAAGTAAATTGAGAAAATTATTTTCGGCAACTTTATCGGTCTCTGCCTCCATATCACGGATCTTTAGTTTCATGTTGTAATAACAAAAAACCAATTGTTGGAGCCTAGGATAAGCAAGCCGATTTCTTTGTTTGGTATGAATTAGAGCAATGTGTTCCAATCTTCTTCCCAAACTCGAAGATGACGCCATGGGGAAAGAACCTTAAGGCCAAACTCCTAATGTCGGGAGCCGTGATTCCATACAAACCACCATTTAGCCGCCATAAAAATTACTTATATTCAATATATAATAATAAAATAGTTATAAATTGATGCAAGTGAGCATCTCAAACACACCAAACATCGGGAATTCAGCCCTAATTATTGAAGAATTGATTGGGAGGTCAAGACGCATTGAATACATGTGAAAACCTGACCTCATTCGGGGCCTTGGAAGGCAAAAACGTATCGACTCGACAAACCCCCATGTGGAGCCGCCATATTTATTTTAGAAAGTTTGCTTTATTTATTTTAGAAAGTTTGCTTTATTTATCTTAGAAAAAGTTTGCTTTATTTATTTTAGAAAGTTTGCTTTATTTATTTTAGGAAGATTTGCTTTATTTATTTTAGAAAGTTTTCTTTTAGAGTTGCTTTTTGTAATTTAGAAAGTTTCTTTTCCTAGTTAAAGTAGAAGTCGTTTGATTTAGTAGTGCATTGTATTATATATACCCCCTTAATGTAGTCTTTTTGAAAATCATTCAAGTTTAATAATATTTTCGCATTTCTTTAAGAGTTCTCTCTTGTTCTTTATCTCGTGGATCTCCCTTGGGACGAAGTTCGTGGCTTCTCATACTTAGGTGGATTCCTCGCGGCGGTCTTGTCCTAGCTTTATCAATCAACCCGTCCATAGTTGATCATGGCGCCTTCACTCCATCATCTATCTTGTGTGGATCTTTCAAAGAACTCCGTTAAGTAACTACTCTTGTGCAAACTCTACTCTCCTCACCACATCTCATATTTTCTTCTAAAATTTCCATAACCAAATTTTCAACCTCTCAACCCAAAACTTTCCAAATCTTGTTCCATACTACCAAAACCTTCATAAAATACCCCTTCCTTATATACCATAAATTCACCTTCTAACTTAGAAAATCTCAAATTCGTCCATAACCTATTTTGACCCAAGAAAACTACCCCAAACCCATATTTTGGACTTACCTAAACTCGGATCATCCATCACGGTCCCAACCTCGCATCAAAGTGGTATCGTAGCTCATGGATCGATGGTCGATCATAAACTAAACGGCAGGGTTTCGATGCTGTGAGACAAGATCTCTAGATACGGTTTGAGTCAAGCTCACTAGCCAAGGAGGAAAAATATGATTTTGCGGAAGAGCTATGTACTTAGTCAACTGTTTGAAGGTTTTTGGGGCACAAGAAAGCTAAAGGTATGTATGTACGAGACTATGATTATCATGAGAGGTATGATTGCTACTACCAGAATGAAGATTACTATAAGAGGCATGGTAACTATGATGAAGGTTTAGATTCAATCAAAAATTTAACATTCCGTATCTCGATGGAAGGATGGATCCCGATGAATTTTGATCAATGAATATGGTGGAGCATGTCTAGTATTATGATTCCCCGAACGAAAAGTGAAGTTGGTGGCTACAAAGATGTGCAAGCAAGAATGCTTCTATTCGTGGAAAACATGAAGAGACAACGGAAAGAGATGGTAAAAAGAAGATTCAAACTTGGGAAAGATGAAGAAAGAACTAAAAGGAAGTAATTCCTTCCCTTTAACTACCGCTACATCTAATTTCAAAATCTTAACTTTAAGCAACGAGTAGATTTGAGTGCGGAGGAATATTCGCTAAGTTTGTAAACTTGATTATCAAAGGAGACTTGCAAGAGGCCGAGAAATATGCATAGCCCACCACTACATTGCTGGTTTGAGATCTAGTATTGCTAGGAGTTATTTTTTTGCAAACCATATAATAGTCTTCAAGATGATGAAACTTGCTTAAGGTCAGGGACTAAAAAGTATGGGAAACTCTACTACAACTAAGAGTGTGGCTAATGAAGGGTTTGTTGAGGGTTCTAATTTTGAACTTAGTGGTAGGAAAACTACCCACACTCAAGTAAAGAGTGAAGCACTACAAGAATTGGCTTCTAAGTCAAAGACGTGTTTTAAGTGCCAAGGGTCGGGGCATATTGATTCTGAATGTCCTAACCAAAAAGCGTTTGCCTTACTTGAGGAAGATGAAGCCAAGGAAGAAGATGTTGAACCATGTCCAAGAAGACGATGAGACTAAATCACGCTTATCAAAATCTGTTGATGTCAAGAAGTAGTCAATCTAACCATATCCAAGAAGATGAGGAGAAGAGTTCACTATCACAAATTTTGATTTAGAAATCAAAGATGCTCGTATGCTTAACGACTTTTATCAATAAGAAACCTAAAGTGAAAAGGAATTCTACTAAAGCAAAATCGATTATAGAATTTGTTGATGTAATGCCTAAAGAAATACCACACGGTTTTCCACTCCATGAGGGGTATTCAATATCAAATGTGACTTCATACTCAGGTTTGGTTTTTCCTAATAAGCTAGCCTCTATGAAGAGCCCTAAGGAGCATGAAGAGTTTAAAACACAAGTTGATGATTTTCTTGACAAAGGGCTTGTTCAAGAGAGTGAAAGTTCATATGTGGTTCCCACTATGTTCAGGCATGAAAGATGGATCTGGAGTATGTGGCCATTGCCGCTTTTAACAACATTTTTATTCATGAGGAAGCAAGATTCAACAAAGGGCAAAGAGTGGAACAATATGAAAGACAGGCATATGAAGGTTATCAACGGCTGGTATTTGATCCAGGAGGATGGATTCGGTTACACATGATAAAAGAGAGGTGTTCCAAGTTGTGCACAAGAATAAATGGTTCTTCCAAGATTATTAAGAAGATCATAAAGAATGCTTACAAGGTTAAATTGGTCCGGTGACTGCAATATCTTGCCTACATTCAAGGTTAAGGATTTGAGGCCTTATCATGGAAAGACTTGAGGATTGAAGTCTTTTCCTAACTATAGGGCTTGATGCGTGATACTGTGAACACACCAAACATCGGGAATTCAGCCCCACTATTGAAGAATCGACTGGGAGGTCAAGACGCATTGAATACATGTGAAAACTTCCTTTTTGACCTCATTCAGCCTTGGAAGGCAAAAATCTGGTCGACTTCAGACAAACCCTCGATGTGGAGCGCTATATTTATTTTAGAAATTATACTTTATTTATTTTAGAAAGTTTGCTTTATTTATCTTAGAAAGTTTGCTTTATTTATTTTAAAGTTTGCTTTATTTATTAGAAGATTTGCTTTATTTATTTTAAGTTTTCTTTTAGAGTTGTTTTTTGTAATTTAGAAAGTTTCTTTCCTAGTTAAAGTAGAAGCTGCTTTTTGATTTAGGAAAGTATGGGGCCATATATACCCCTAATGTAGTCTTTTTGAAAATCGGGCTCAAGTTTAATAATATTTTCGCATTTCTTAAGAGTTCTCTTGTTCTCTTATCTCGTGGATTCCTGGGGACGAGTTCGTGGCTTCGCTACCTAGGTGGATTCCTCGTGGCTTAAGTCTTAGTCCCACTTATCAATCAACCCGTCCATAGTTTTGATCAGCATGCCTACTCCATCATCTATCTCTGCAGGATCTTTCGCAACCCGCATAACTACTCGTGCAAACTCTACTCTCCTCACCATCTCATATTTTCTCTAAAATTTCCATAAACCAAATTTTCAACCTCAACCCAAACTTTCCAAATCTTGTTCCATACCACAAAACCTTCATAAAATACCCCTTTTCCCTTATATACCATAAATTCACCTTTCTTAACTTAGAAAATCTCTAAAATTCGTCCATAACCTATTTTGACCCAAGAAAACTACCCCAAACCCATATTTTGACTTACCTAAACTTCTGGATCATCCATCACGGTCCCAACCTTGCATCATAAATTTTACTTATAATAAGAATTAATACTCACCAGGAACCATTTTTTATCTTGACGCTATTGCTGCCCAATCACCAAATCCCTTTTTGCATCACTAATAGTATAACCGTGAATTCCCAAAATGTCAAAAATCTAAAATAAAAAATCAATCGAATAAATTGAATCACTTTATTAGAATTAGAAACTCATTAATTTACCTCATTTCCAAAATTACAAAGGCCTTCAACATTAGAATCTAATTTAGAAAAAACGTCATGAACAACTTGAAGTAGCTCAGGGTTACAACCAACTCCAAGTCTATATTAAAATTTTGGATTTAGATAGTATGTTGCAATAGTTATTGAGAATTAGTATGCGATAATAATATAAACATAATATTATTAAATGTGAATATCAGCGAAAAGGATATTAATTAGTTACCTGCTGCATAAAGAGGATGCTTAAGGGTTCTATTCCAACGATCTACGATGATAAGTTTCACCCACTCTTTAGCTTTGAGTCGATCTAAATTTGCCTTCACTGTCCGAATCAACTCGTAGACAAATGGCATGGTCGGGACGACTAATCAACACGTGAAGCACCGCGGTATAGTGCCTCACACACTAGCTTCTCCACCTTCTCCCAATATTCATTATCAAACATGAGTCTTTCAACCTCATGTCCAACTTCTGTCCGGCTAAGCTTATGAGATGACCATTCATTACCCCTCTTTTTTAGAAGACTGTCAAGGGCAATATAGTTTGTTGCAAATCTTGTTGCTTCAGGATGCACGATATCTCCACCACAGACTTGTCGCATTTTTGCAAGCAACCAACCATGATTGTAAATGAAGTTTGTTATCTTTTGGCCATTCCCGATCAACTGAGAAACACTATCCCTTTTACCAATGCCTTTAAACATTAAATCAATGCAGTATGTTGTACATGGAGTCCAATACAAATTGTATTTCTTCATCAACAACTTTCCTACTTTCACAAATGCTAATCCATTATATGTTACAATTTGCACCACATTTGCTTCTCCAACTTCCTTTATAACGTCCTTCAACAAACCATATATGTATTTGTTGTCTTTAATCTTATCTGTCGCATCAACAGATTTGAGGAAAATTGTGCTTCCTTTTGAATATATCATGAAATTAATTATACTCAATTTAGTTGGCCCGGTCCAGCCATCGCACATAATTTTACATCCATATGTCTCCCATCTCTCCCTTTATATGTTGACATAAGCTTCCATGTCTTTATACTCCGTTTCCAAGTACTTGCTTTTGATTTCATATGGAGATGGTGGTTTGATGCCCACCCCTACATATAATAATTCAAGGAAAGCTGGTTATTAAAACATATTTCATATGGAGATAATAATGTCATTATTAAAACATATTTCATATGGAGATAATAATGTCATTATTAAAACATATTTTATATGGAGATAATAATGTAAAACATATTATACAATTGGACAAACCTGCTTGTTGTGCACCAAAAATCATGTTCTTAAAATGGTGCGAGTCCGCTTTTTGAGGTGGAACACTTTCATACATGAAGAACTTGTCAATTAATCGTCTCATTGTTTCCTGGACAACCACCTTCAACATATTTTTATGCTTTTGTTTTGGTACCAAGACTTGTATAATGATGGTGCAATTGGCGGTGACAGATTCGTATGTCGAACACTTTGTGATCTTTGTATGTATCTTGATAGATCACTTGGTTGTGAAGACTTGTCTATTTCAATTATGCAAAAAAATAAAATAACATTATTTTATACATAATTATGTGAAAAAATGAATTAGGTATAAAGATTTACCTTTTTTTTTTTTGCCTCTCATTAATCCTATAGCCCGATCCCTGCTCTATTCACTCATTTTTGATGCATGTACTCGTTTCATATCATCTCGCCCATCGGGGTGCACATGTCGGCCGATACATATCGTGACGCCCCCATTTCCCGAGGGTCCAAGTGAACCCCAATTCGCCAACTCAAAACCCGTGTGTCTCTATATCATGAGACCCATATATGAGTAAAATGGCCACATTGGCCTACATATCATACTCACCAAAATACATCCAACTATATTACAATAGTTTCAAGAGTTGTTACATCACTCTTAATACAAACATATATTAAAATTAAGAATTCTAATATATGTTTTACAAAATATATATCAAAGTCACAATCCGGCTTTCTTCTTGAAAGCGGCCTCTAGTGAGCGCCGTCTTCTCGAACACTCCCTGCACCTTAAATAATTTTCCCTCGACAGGGTGAGCAATGCCCAGTAGTGGAATTATCCTACATGGGTTACTCCCCACCTAAGTGCATGTAATGACAACC
Source organism: Tetrastigma voinierianum (assembly GCA_016808115.1). Taxonomy (NCBI): domain Eukaryota; kingdom Viridiplantae; phylum Streptophyta; class Magnoliopsida; order Vitales; family Vitaceae; genus Tetrastigma; species Tetrastigma voinierianum. Next base: position 618,895 of record JAEQBH010000159.1, read on the forward strand.
AAGCACATTCAAGCAAATGCATGATCCTACTTTGAATATCTACAAGCCCTCCAATCTCATGTCTCGAGTCCTTACTAATTTCACACATGCCAAGCCACGTATGAAAATCCATTTTCAAAACAAAATTATTTGTTTTAATCAGGCAACCTTCTCTCGATATAAATATGTCGATAATCCTCCGAGTGAATCTTGTCGGGTAACTCTTGAAACACCATGGGCCCCTTCGACGTGAATTGTTGGACAATTCTCCAACACAATTCTTCGGGATTAACTTTTCGATAAAATTATTACTTTTACCAATTTTACAAAAGAATTCATCGCTTGGACAACCCGATTATTTGTCATGCACTCACACCTACTATTCTAGGTGCCTCACAAGACATGTAAATGTATTATGTCATTTTATACAACATATGTTAATATATCGACATGCATATATTAACAAAAATTTACACACAACACCATGTAATTTAATCTATAGCAATAATACTCAAAATTAGCTCACGGGCTAATAAACAATTTAAGCAATTCATTTTGAACCGCCAACACAAACCACACACAAGATCACGTGAACAGTGAAACCCTAGGTCTCAAAACTATTCACACCACACAGGATTTTCTCACCTCGTCCAAATCCGATGAATCAAAACACGGCCATCCGTGCCTAACAAATCCCCCATCCATTAAATGGCTCTTAGCCAAAGAATCAAGTAGGAGAAGACCCTTACCTCCCTGAGTTGTCGAACCCACTAAATCGGTGTCCACACAGAGTCTCTTGTAGCGTAGATCACTTCTCCTCTCGTCCGACGAACCGACAAATCAAAGCCGGGAAATCTAGAAAGAAGTTGAACTTTCTCTCTCTAAATCTGTTTTCTCCCCCCCTCACTACTTCTAGATACCAGCCAAAATGGAGAAGATGATGTCTTTTCTTTTTCTTTTCTTTATTTCCCTTTTTGTCCTTTAGTTTGACTTTAAGAACTTGTATATGGCAATATAAGCCATTTATCTCTATCCTCACTATTCATGTGAAATGGCCATCACGTGGATCGTATAGTAGGTGACCCTTGTCCATGCATGCCTCTCTGGCTGTCATCACGCACGATACGGTGCCTCGAAAGGCGTGAAATTCCATTTTGTCACGAGATTCAGCGAAATTCGACATGATAGCTAGATTTACGTAGAGCGATTCCAGCGGTGAAGTCCGTTTAGATCATCGAGATCTAGAAAAATTCTGGATTTTGACGAAGTACCATTTTACCTTTTCGTAAAAATTAGAATTTTCTGTGGTTTACATATACGCATCCTGCATTGCCCTCCTCCTAAAGTCATCTCATCATCAATGAGATTGTGATGTTTCCTCGTTATTAGCCGTAATTCAGCTTGAATTTTGTATATCAACTGTTTTTTCAACTTTTGTTCCTTCTATTCTAAAAGTTGCTTCATTTCTTGTTTTACTTCCAACGGCACATTTGGACACTTCTTAATATTTGAATGGGGATCTGTATGTGACAGATGAAACTTTAAGCGAGTAATTCCACAACTTTTTATACTTAAACGATAATAATTACAAATTGTTCCATTTTTATGTCCCTCCAAAGGTGTGCAATGCCTCAATGCAGGATATCGGCCTCCACTTCCACTAGCCATCCTATAAACACATGTGATCTTTGTATATGATATCATTATAATAACATTATATAAATGTAATTTAACATAAAAGTAAGATCTAAGTTTCTAACATGATATGTAAGCAATTTAAACTTTTAAACTAACATGATGTCGATATAATAATTTAATATTATGATATTTACGTTATTATGAACTAAAATAATATCATTAAGATATCTAAGAAGATCTAAATTTCTAATATTAAATATGTCTAAGATCTAAGTTTCAAACATTATATCTAACTTAATTTATTATTATCAAATTAAACCAAAATAAAACTAAGATACATTAAAAATACAATATGCATGTAAGTAATATGTTTCAAATTACTAAAATAAAATTATAGTATAAAAATGTTTCAAACATTATATAACTAAAATAAGATTATAGTAAATAACTAAGTTTGAAACATTATATAACTAAAATAACTAACATAATTAATTAATTAAAAATTATATTATCAAATTAAACTAAAATAAAACTATAGTATAAAAATATAGATTATAGTATAAAAATGTTTCAAACATTATATAACTAAAATAAGATTATAGTAAATAACTAATATCATTAATTAACTAAAAAATTATATTAGATAGTAATATTATGAACTAAAATAATATTATTAAGATATCTAAGTAAGAAGTTCTAAATTTATAACATTACATAATTATAAGTAAGTTTGAAACATTATATGACTAAAATAACTAATATAATTAAAATAGCTAATATAATTAATTAACTAAAAATTTATAATTTATCAAATTAGAGAGAGAAGCTAAAATAAAACTATAGTATAAAAGAGAAAAGAAAGAATATAGTTAAGGTATAAAATGTTTTATTATTATATAAACTAACAGATTATAGTAAATAACTAATATAATTAATTAACTAAAATTTATATTAGTTAGTAATATTCGAACTAAAATAATATTATTAAGATATCTAAGTAAGAAGATCTAAATTTCTAACATTACATAATTACAAGTAAGTTTTGAAACATTACATAACTAAAATAACTAATATAATTAAAATAACTATTAACTAAATAACTAATATAATTAATTAACTAAAATTATATTATCCAAATTAAAACTAAAAAATAAACTATATTATAAAAATATAGATTATAAACTAACACCAAAAATAAAACTAAGATATTAAAATAAAATATGTAAGCAGAATTAAATGAACAAGAAACATACCTTAATTCACAAAGATCTTCAAAATATTAGAATCAAGAACTAAGAAAAAATAATTTGAGAGTCAAATGGAGCTTAGATTTGGATGGATGAGTTTGTAATGAGATTGTATGATTTTAGGGGTATTTACAGAATTTTTTTGGAGTAAAAAAACTGTTGTAATTTATTTCTAACCGTTGGATTTGATTTTGGTTCAAATCTGACCGTTGGATCACTATATATCCGTTAGAAATCATTATGGACCGTTAGATCAAGCTTCAAATTTAAAATAAACTGTTAGATAAAAAATATAGTCGTTGGATTCATTTAAAAAGGCAGACGAAATTTGGACAAATTGAATTAAAAATAAGGAAATCGATGGTGGGATCACGGTGGTACTTTCAAAAAATTCGGCAAAAAATCTCCGATTTATCAAAAAAATCATCGATATATCGCAGATATATCGCGATTTCCATTTGGAAAAAATTTGGTCATCGTAGCGTGTTACGTGCGATTTTCAGCGAAATATTTGCCAGTTCCTATTTTGGCGATTTTATCGGTACTGCGATTTTGCCTCAGCCCAGGTTATTGATTGCCAATATCTCTTGATGTAAGTGATAGTAGATTTTTTAAACGATATTTGGTTGAAAAAAACGATTTTGGTCCTGAATTTAAAGATTAAAATAAAATGGAATCATATCTTAATTAATGTTAAGATTAAAATCAAATGGATTTGGATAATCATTTAATTATTAAATGCAATATGTTATTATTTTATATTATTAGATTTAGGATATTATTTTAATCAAGTAGATAATGAAAAAATTCAAAATATTAGATATTATAATAGTAAATGAGATATATCAACTAAATAATATGATAATGCAATTTAACTTTTAAAAAATATTTAAATTTCATAACTATATTTTCTTTACATTTATTAACAAATAATTTTTTTACTTCATTTATTTTAGTTAAAACATATTTAATCACATTTAAAATAAAAATAAAATTAATTTTCTTATTTATGCAAAATATTTTTATATATAATGTTGATTTCTTAAAATTCCCCAGTGAGTTGTGACAATTATTTTATATTAATATTAATTTATAATTAAAAATTATTTTAATATTTTATATTATCAAATTAATTTTAATTTTTAAATTTTGAAAATATAGAAAAGTTATTGAAAAAATAAAATGAAGTGATAATGTTAAATTAATAATGATGATGCCTTTTCAGCGGGCCCAGGGTGGAGCGCGGTCGGTCGTTGGAGTTGAGCGAAGGCAATTTGTGGGACGAAGCCAGATGGACGCCGGATCGTTTGAAGTGCGGGGGAGAGGAATGCATTACTCGATCGCTGGGTCGAGTGCGGCTCGTTCTGAAAACAAAAGTGGCGGGGCTTCGCAGAGGCAGCTCGATGCCTAAATCGGATCGTGCGAGAGAAGGAAAGAGTCTTCCAGCTTTGCTTAGTTTTGGCGTCCCTTTTAGTGCTGGAACGGCCTTTTATTTGTAATGGGTCTTCATCAATTTGGGTGTGATTAAGGGGTTCTTCCTTTGGAGGATGGGGTTTTCTCAACGTAGTCATCCATAGATTTAACAATGGATTAGTCAATGGGTTATTTGGAGTAAATATCCTTCCTTATTATGAGAGATATTCGACTAACGGTTTTGATGCCTTTATTTCTTTTATAATAGGACTTGATGGGACGTCTCTTAAAGGAATATTCTATCATCCGTTATTTGTGAGATCTGTTTGTTTGACCTTGTATGGGCTCTCCTGTCGCCTGTTGCCATTACGGACCCTAACGGGCAGAGCTTTGGTTTGAGGTGCGTATGGAAGGATACGGACATGGCCACGACCTGTAAGCTCTTTTAAGTACAGCGAGTGATACTTGACCCATTTCTATATCCTTGCTCCCGATTGCCCCCGACCCTTATGCGTATTGCGTGGGCAAGAATTTGTGATTAATCTGCGGCGGTTGTTATTTCCCATTATGCGCTCGGATGTGGATTAATTAACCTGTCCGTCGTCATATGTTAATGATGGCTCTTGATTTCGATTACTTGTTTTTCATATTCTCTTTGTTTCCCTTGTTTCTTGTCGGCGCTACAGATTGCGACTTCCTTTAGCCTCATAACTCCCCTTTTGTCTTTATATTTCTTGGCGTTCTTGTATTCCGTTACGGATTTTGCCCATACGTTCGGTGTTGGGTCCACTACGGTGTCTTCTTTTCACTCAGGGGCCCGCGGCGTCCCCAGATCTGTCGTGTTTCTTTTCGATTATCTGACGAGGCCCTAAGGACCTATATACAAGTTTTGTTTGTGGATTAAGTCATGGTTGACGTTTCTTCCTCTTTGCTTATCAGCGATGATTCCTCTGTTGATGCCGGTCCGAGACGGCAGGGTTCCGGCTTGTTAAAGCGGTCGTTTAGGCCTCGGCTTTGCTCGGAGCGCCTCACTTCCCTTAGGTAGGGAAAAGGAAGAATAAAACTTGATCAAATATCCACAGGGGTTCGGGTATCTCGGGACCGTAGTTCGACGTGCTGCGAAGGTGGGCCCGATGCCTTTTATATGAGTCTACTTTTGTTGAACGATACCGGCCTCTTCCTGGTGTTCGTATATGGTCTCCTGATTTTTTGACTCGTTACGTTACCTCCGTGCCCGGAATGGTATGTTTTTTCGAGGTCGCCTTTGATAACGGCCTCCGTTTTCCATTGCACCCTTTCATCAAACAGTTCTTCAAGATTATCTCGCTCTTCCTTAAATCGCCCCCAATGGTCGGGCATTTGAGCGGTTTGCCGGTCTTTAGGAGACAGGGACTCGCGCCTTAATGTGGCTTTCGCTTCCCGCACTTTAATCCACGGCTACCGCCGAGGGGTTTATTTATTTCCCGTATCGCCCTGAGCCCTTGGTGATTTCTTGATCTTCCTTCTTCCTTGTAGACATAGAAAATTCGATATTTCTTTCGTCAATGGTTCCAACTGAGTACAACTCTTTAGATAGGAGCTGACACCCTGTGCGCACTCGTAACGTGGAGCGCCCCTGACAACCTTCGTGAGTATCATCCTTACCTTTGGTTTCATTCATCTAAAGTTGGTTGAATACTCCTGACTTTAGGTTTCTCTTATATTTTTCGCATGCTCGTCTTGAGCTTAGCGATGAAGATACCGCTGTCTCTCTCGCGTTGACTGAATGCTCCGCTGCTCCTGCGTGCAGCCATATCGGATGTTCCCGCCCATCCGTCCGAAAGTCCGCCAACCTTCCGTTTGTGGCCTCGCCTCTTCTACTGAGCCAGCCCACACAAGGTCAGCTCCTACCCGAGGGGAGATCTTAGCTCACCCGGGAATGGATATCTCGAAACCCTGGAGTGCAAAGAGGAGGAGAAACGCATTCTCCTAAGAGGATTCACCACCAGAACAAAGTCTTCTAGATTAGAAATACTGAAGTTCCCTCATCCAAAGGCCCGAGCCGCCCTCGTCCCCGTCGTCGAGATTCCCCGGCTCTTTGTTCAGCCCTTCCGAGCCCATCGCAGAGGTGGGGAATCCCATAAGCGCGGGTAGCGACCAGCCGTTGGGCGTTTTGCCTATAACTGTATGGAATACTCCTTCGCACTTCACGCAAGTCAATCTCCGGGAAGGTGTCCGAGTCGAGAAAGAAAGCAAATCAAGGTTGACGGTCAAAGATTCTCTGCTATCTAATGCTAAACTCAAGGGCGGGTGCCGCTTCATCCATCCTTACCGATTCCGATATTGAGAAATCAAAGGAGTTGCTTCGCTGAGGAGGCTTTGGCCTTGTCTTTTAGGGATTTGCTTTGCAATCTTATAATCGTTATTTCCGGCCTCGCTTCCATGTGCCGAGTTCTAATTCGTGTGTTCCTGTGCTGCCACTCATTCAAGGGCTTCCGTCGAAAAGCCAAACTGAATGAGAAACATGTAAGGATCAGCCCGAATTTATAAGGCGAAGTGACTACTTTGACTTCGAGAGCGGGACGAGCCGCAAGGACCCGAGCGCACGCTTGACTCAAGAAAGAGCGACAAGTCCGAATCCTGGCATGCTTCACCTACCGTGCTCTGCAGGATAGAGAGAACGAGGCCCGGAGCGGTTTGACGAAGGCTGAGGGCGAGCTCCGGGAGGTTCGGAGTGAACTTCAGGTTGCACGAAATGATTTGTTGAGACTCGAGAGGGGCCGGGTCCGCCCCAGATGAGCTCCAACAGTTAGGAGGAACCGCCATCTCGAGGTGAGAACGAGATTCGGAATGGAGTCACATGGCATCGTGGTGGCTTGAGCGCCAAGGAAAAACAACTCGAAATTGCTTGTCGCGAGGTTTCGGAGGGCAAGGCGTTGTCGGAGGTCGCCATCGCGGAGCTCTGCCGCAAATTTATCAAGACGGGCCGAGCCGGCGAATGTAATGGTTTGGCGAGCAGCATCTTCACGCAGTCGCATGGTCGCTTCAAAGGGTCGAGGTCATCAAACAATTAAGTAGACCGCTAGGCCCAGCTGGGCTTCGTGGCTCGCTTTCAACGTATACCGCTCGGCATACCCAGATCTAGATTTCAATTTTGACCTCCCTAGCGACGAGGAGTGCCAGTGAGGGGCCTTCGATATGAATTATTCCCAGGAGCCCGCTACCCCCTACTCGAGATCTTTCTCACTCTTCATTGCCTCGACGCTCAACCTTTGGATTCACTATGTTTGTTTTTTTTTTTTTGTCAACCTCCCCTTTTATCGGGTCTGGGGCCCGATGTCCGTGTGTAGCCCCTTTCAACAAATGCTTATTTTTGGAAATTCAGGTTCGGGCCGAGCTTACCTTTATTCTTTCCCGAAATGTGATAACTGAGTGCTAGCTGGATCCTAGTAATTTGAACCGCACGTTGAAATTTCGTATACCATTCCGCTTATCCGTGCTCTGGTTCCCCATTATGTGGTCGTGGAGCTCGCACGTACAGCGAGGGCTCAAGCCGTGTTGACCGATGGAAGAGCTTGTCGACGAAAAACAAGAATCTGGAATCTCGCTCGTCTAAGGGGTGTGAGGAACTGCCCTGGAGTGGAACATTGGGAGCTCATCCGCTCGTGTTAGCTGGGAGATCTTGTCATCAGGGGAGGAGCCCTCGCCCTGGAAGTACAGGAAGGGTCATTCCGACAATAGATGGAGCCTCGCCCCCGTCGGTCAAGGGAGAGCTCACATCGAGAGGAGCCCGCTCAAGTACGTAGAAGGGCTCGTTTGATGAATAGAGGGAGCCTGCTCCGCCCGCTTGGAAGGAGCTCGTCAAGGTGAGTTATGTGGAGGAGCCCGCCTCGTTTGAAGTACAAAGGAGGGCTCATCCTAATACAGTGGAGCCTGGTCCCGTCTGCTAGCGGAGAGCTCACAAAGAGGGAGGGAGCCCTCCGTTGAAGTGCCAGAGAAGGGGGGCTCGCCTTGATGAATAGAGGGAGCTCAGCTCGCCTCGTGTTGGAAGGGAGAGCTCACACGAGGGAGGAGCCCGTCTGTTGGCACAGGGAAGGGGCTCGCCCCGATAGTCAGAGAGCCTGCCGTCGTGTCAAGTGAGAGCCTGCCAAGGTGAGTTTGCAGGGAGGAGCCCGGTCTGGCTAGGGGCATGTGTGAGAAGGGCTCGCCCCGAGGAATAGTGGGAGCTCGCCCGCCTGCGGTTGGAAGGGAGAGCTTTGCCACAGGAGTGAGGAGCCCGCTCGCTAGCGTACAGTGGGAAGTGGCTCGGGCCTGGCAAATGGGGAGGGAGCCTGGGCTCGCCCGTGGCTGGGCGGGAGAGTTTCACACGAGGGAGGAGCCCGTCTGGCTGAGGTACAAAGGAAGGGCCTGCCCCGATGAATAGTGGTCGCCCGCCCGTGTTGAAGGGAGCTCACAATGGGGAGGGTTTCCCGCCTGCTGAAGTACAAAGGAAAGGCCTGCCCCGATAAATAGAGGGAGCTCTGCCCCGCCTGTCACGAGAGCTCGCCAAGGTGAGCTGCAGGGGAGCCTGCCTCGTTTGAGTGCAAAGGAAGGCTCGCCCTGGAGCAATAGAGGGAGCCTGCCCATTCGTGCTGAAGGGAGAGCCTGGCTAATGAGGGAGGAGCCCGTCTCGCTGGGAAGTACAAGGAAGGGCTCGTCCCGATAAATGTAGGGAGCTCGTCCCGCCCGTGTCAGCTGAGAGCCTGCCAAGCAGGAGCCAGGAGGAGCCCGTCTCGCTTGAAGCATGCAGAAGGGGCCTGCCCCGATGAATAGTGGGAGCTCGCCCCGCCCGTGCTGAAGGGAGCTCGGGTTGAATGCAGGGAGGAGCCCGCCTCGTTGAAGTACAGGGAAGGGCTCTCGCCCCGATAACAGGGAGCTCTGCCTCGCTCGTGGCTGGGCTGGAGAGCTCACACAAGGGAGGAGCCCGTCTCGCTGAAAATGTGGAAGGGCTCATCTGAATAGTGGGAGCTCGGGCCTCGCCCGTGTTGAAGGGAGAGCTCTGCCAATGGGAGGAGCCCGTCCGCTGAAGTACGCTGAAAGGCCTGCCCGGAGCAATGTAGGGAGCTCAGCTCGCCCGTGCTGGAAGGGAGAGCCTGGCCAAGGTGAGTTGCAGGGGGAGCCCGCTCGTTTGAAGTACGTAGAAGGCCTGCCCCGATGAATAGTGGGAGTCGCCCGTTCGTGGTTAGCGGGAGTCGCCACGAGGGAGGAGCCCGCCCGTTGAAGTACTGAGAAGGGCTTGTCCCGAGCAAATAGATGGAGCTCTGTCAATTGGGTGTTGGAATGGAGAGCTCACATCGAGGGAGGAGCCCGTCTCGTTGAAGTACGTAGAAGGGCTCGCTTGATGAATGTAGGGAGCTTGTCTCGCCTGTGCTGGTGGGAGAGCTCACACAGGAGTTGTAGGAGGAGCCCGCCCGTTTGAAGGCACAACCGGAGGGCTCATCCCGATAAATAGAGGGAGCCTGTCCGTCAGGTCAAGGAGCCTATCACGAGGAGGAGCCCGTCTCAGAAGCACGTAGAAGGGCCTGCCTTGATGAATAGAGGGAGCCTCACCGCTCCGTGTTGGAAGGGAGAGCCTGGCCAATGTGGAACTGCCGGTAGAGCTCAGCCCCGAGTGAACTTGCTGAGTAGAGCCTGGCCCAAGTGAATCACCGTGAGGGAAGAGCCTGGCCAAAGTGGAACTGGGTGGGGAAGCATTCATCAAAGTGAGCAACTGGCTCACAGCTGGTGGCCTGGTGGCGTCCCAAATTCGAAATGGGCTGGATCTCGACTCATTTAGGCAAATACGCGGGTCTCGTGGTTGAGTAAATCAATTGGCCGTGAGTGAGCAATCTGGCCTGGGTGGAGAGGTGGCCTTGCATGCTCCAAACTAAAATGGGTCGATCCGACTCGCTTAGGCAAATGTGGGCCTCGGTTGAGTAGATCACCCCGCCGAGTGAGTTAATCTGGGGCTCATACGGCCGTGGCCTTGGTGGCGTTCCAGCTTAAATGGGCTGATCTGACTGCTTAGCGCCGTGGCTCAGGTTGAGTAGATCAATTGGCCGAGTGAGCAATGACGTGAGTTCGTCCATGTGCACCGCAGAGGTTCGTCGCGAACTAGTCAAGTGAGCTCAATCGTGAACCGGCGGGTGTAGCTCGCCTACGCGAAAGTTATCAGCTGGTTCCCCGTGGGGAGAGACGCCGTATGAAGAGGCGCTTAAGAGAGGAGCCGCTTCGTGTGTCCCCGCTTATTGAAAAGCGAACCGCTTTAATGCCGATCCGACGGGAATTTGAACTAGTACCGTGCCTCTGATGCTTCTATAACAGGGTCTCCGTTGCTTCATCTTTACGCCAAGGTTTCGGCTTCCATACTACGGATGAAGCTTGTAGAAGATGGATGCTTGATGTCTCTACGCTCTTCGCTAGGCTCTTCCACGCCTCCGGGATCCGGCTTTTCAATTTCTCCGTGTGGGAGTTATGTTTTTCCTTGTTCCCTTTATGGGAAGAGTTTTTCCCAAATTTCCTAGCCAGTGGGAATGAGTCCTAAGGCTGGGTCAAGGTCCCTCGTCCTCACTCCTCGCTCTCTCTCTTTCTTTCTCCCCTCTCTCCCCGTTTATAATTTCCCTTTCTTTTCTTTTCTTCTTCTATCTCCACAGCCTTTCTCATCCGCTTCTTCTTTCTCTCCTCTCTGCCCCCATCTTTTTTCTCCTCTTCTCCTTTCATTTTCTTCATTATGTCTTTCTCCTTTGTCTCCCTTCCCCTTTTTGTTTTTTTTTTTTTTGAGGGTACCGCTTGTACTGAGTATCACGAGGAATTGCTGTACCGTATGCTTCTTTCAAGACAATTCACGCATTGTAATTGAATATGATCTTATTTGGAATAAAGAGGGCTTTATTTTCATGAATTTTCTCTGCGGCGTTTCTTTACATATTCTGATTGTTCGAGATACTAAATCAAGCCATGTGTGCTTGACTCGACACATGATACTCGGTCTGGTTTTGTTACGAATCGATGCCTATTGATATAATCGCTTCAGTGTCTGCTCCATGTATGTCAGAGGATTTTTCCTCCTCCGTTTGGAGCTCATAGCTTGCCCGTCTCACGACTCGGTTATTATGTAAGGACCTTCCCACCGGGACCTAGTTTCCCATGCGCTGGATTCTTCCTCGTCGCGTGCTTTTTAAGACCAAACCCCCTAAGATAACTTCGGGCTCGAATTCTCGGGTTGTAGTACCGGTCAAGCTTTCCTTGGTACCTTCTATGCGCTGTTGAACATGTTCGCGCTTTTCATCCAAGAGTTCCAAATTCAGAAGCAGGGCCTCGTCATTTTGCTCCTCCGATGTTAACTCGACTCTAGGAGATTTTATTCCAACCTCAACCTGGCTACTCGGTCGCTCCAAAGGCTAGGCAAATGGGTCTCCCGAAATACGACTTCGTGTCATTCCAGAAAGCCCATAGTACCTGGGAGGTATCTCGACCCAACTCCCCTTTGAGATCCTCTAGCTTAAGCCTTCGCATGCCTTGAGGGTTCCATGGTGACTCACTGCTCCATTTGATTTGGTGAGTCAGACGTAATAGTAATTTTAATCCCGAGCTCTAGCACAAACTCCCGACTCTGCCATATCAAACTCATTCTTCCATTATCCGAGACCGTGGTTTCGATGCCAACCAGATATGATTGCTCGCCATAATGGCTGCTCTATCTTTCTCGCTTCCGTGATTGTGGCTAAGGGCTCCGCCCTCAAATTTCACTTGGTGAAATAATCTACCGCCGACGATTATAAATTTATCGCCTTTGCCAATGGGCGGGCCTAATACGCTCCAACCCCCACCGCCGGGAAGGCTGTGGGTCAGGTGGATTACGCGAGCTCACTGAGGCGGATATTTTAAGGTGTTCCCGTGCCTTCTCGATCTTTTTGACCAAAGTTGGTAGCATCTGGAAAGCATTGTGGGCCAATATCCCGCTCAAAACTTTCCCCTACCCAATGTTCGAGCTCCGACATGGTTCCTCTACATATGCCTTCGTGCACTTCTCTTAGCACGTGATTCGTGTCTTCCTCCTACGATGCATTTTAGGAAGGGTGTGAAGAATCCTCGCTGTAGAGGCTTCCCAGATTGGTAAACCTCGGCGGATCTCGCTTATCTGCCGCCTTCCTTCGGTCGCCCGTAAGGTTCCTATTATTAATGTAATCCCAAATAGGGTCCATCCAGCTTTGGTAATGGACTCCCATCATGTACTACTATGCCGCAAGGGTCAAATGAGGGCTCGCGAGGTATTCATGGGTGCTGGATCCCCCAATGTCTTCCTGCAAGGCCGTAGCCAGTTTTGCCAAAGCGTCGGCACGGGCATTCTCCGTTCTGGGGACATACTTGATCTGAACTGATACAAACTTTTTAAATAAGTTACGGACTTTGCGGAGATATAGGATCATCTTCTCCCCTTTGGCCTCGTATGTGTCTTCTCGACCGGCTCGACCACTGAATCGCTAAGTGGATCTCTAGCTTCATCCAATTCTAACGAATGAGCAAGATTGAGGCCTCCCGCTATTACGGCCTCGCATTCTACTCGTCATTGAGGCGCCGAACCCAAAACCCAGTGCGCACTCACGTCTATATCCTCCGGTGTGAGGTCGATTAAGCCCGCCCGCCCTGCGCATTCGAGGCTCCATCCACGTAAAGCTTCCATACGCCGGTCGCCCTTGATCGGGCGGGCTCGACAAGCCTCCCCACGGCGACCCCATGATGAAATCAAGCAGGATCCGTCCCTTTACGGGCTGTTTTCGCCTCGTACCGGATGTCGACCCGCCCCTATGGCCCATTTCATCAACCTCCTGTAGACCTCGGTTTATGCAACACCCGCTTCATGGGGTATTCGGTCAATTTCATGGTGTGAGCCCTCGAAATAAGGACGGCTTCCGAGCCGCGTCACCAGAGCTAGTATTAATTTTTCCATTTTCTGATACCTCTCTTCAGCTCCCTCGTGGCTCGACCGCAGAGTGCATCAGGTCAGATCTCGCTCTTTGTCTCTCGATTTGAGCAATCAGCACATTGAAAAACTGGAGCACGCCAAATACAATGTGAGGAGTTCTCCTTCTATCACTCACTAGAACGGGTGGCGAGCCTGGCATGTTTTCAAGGTTACAAACGCTTCTTCACATTTCATCCGATTTGAAGGCTTTCAAAACTGGAAGAAAGGTTGGCATTTGTCACTTGTCTCTGACACGAATCTAATTTAGAGCTCGCGATCCTCCCGTTAATCGTTGTACTTCTCTTTATCCCCGATGGCGATGGCATGTCATAATGCTTTTATTTTATCCCGATTTACTTCAATTCCCGTGGTCGACTATGAAGCCCGGGAATTTTCCTACTGACACGTCATAGCGCAGATTTCACGATTCAAATTTCATGTTATAATCCTTCAAGATCCGGAACGCTCCTGAGAGGTGAGCGATGTGGATACTTACGTAGCGGATTTTACCAAAGATGTCGCCTATGTATACCTCCATCGTCAGACCTATCCTGCTTCGAAACATCCGCTTCACTAACCTGTAGGTCAGCTCTCGCATTCTTTAGCCTAAATGGCATTACCCGATAATGCGTAGTCCCCCTGCGGTAAAGGACGAATGACGCCTTCCCGGTCACCTGGGTCCATGCTTATCCGTTATAACTCGAGAAGGCTACCCATGAAGCCAAGAAGCTCGCGCCCGTGCATCTACGATGTCGATCCAGGTAGGGAAGCCGCCCTCGGGGCATGCTTATGAGACGGAAATCACCACGTCGATTTACCGGCTTTCTTAACGAAAGCGACAACACACAACCACTCGTATTCTACTCTCCTCGACGCTCTCGCTGATGCGAGTCAATTTTCGCTGATGGCCTGGTCTCTCTGCGCGAAATTTCGCTTCGCTTAACCACAAAGATGGGTCAGCGCTTAGTTTATGAGCCGATGACTGCGGGTCGATGCCACTATGCCACCCGTCCATGCAAGATGTCCCTGCCTGCCTTTAAAACTCGGGTGATGAGGCCTCGAGGCTCCTTCTCGCTAATTCTGAGCCGATGATAGCAAGATGTCTGGTCACATCCAATGTTATCGGGTTCCAATTTCTGAGGGCTCTGGGCCGAGTGAACACTTCATCACGCATATCAAGTTCACCCATGCCATCAATGAATCGCTTTTTTGTTTCATAGAGGCGGTAGCATTCTTTTGCCACTCACGATCTCTTTCGAACAAATCCCAACACCGCATCGTCTGGGAATTGATTACCAGTGATAATGAGGGGATGATCGCTGAGAGAGGGCCCGCCCAAAGAACATGTTATAGAACACGGGCGTCCCACTCTGCAGAAACCCTTGTCACTGCGAGAGCAGGGTGGGGCTCCCCAAGAAGTAACCGCCTGGATCGATCCCAATGGTAACACCTTTCTCCCGAAAACCTACTGAGACTGGTGTTACTGTGTTCTGTACTTTTCTCTCCCACCCCATTGTCGAAAGCCGATGCAAAAATGATGTCGACGAGCTCCCGTTGTCTACTAGGACCCGATGGACCGTTGTGTTTGCCACAATTGCACTGATACCGTTGGTCGCCATGGGGGTAGCCGACACCCTTCCAAGTCCGAGCCTGAGAATGGGGATAAGAGTGTCGACTCGCTGTGATTTTAGATACCGACCGTACCCCATGTCCGTTGATCTTAGTGCCCTAGCGGGCCTTCGAGCCGAACTTGATTCTCCCTCCAAAGAAATCCCCTTCGAGATCACGTGATTTCCTGTGGGCCGCGATGCCGGGTCGTCGTCTGACGAGGCGGTAGGGAGCCGAAGCCTGGCCTCGGTCTCGATTTCGACTCGGGCCTTGAGATCGACCCGAGACAGAAACACCGTGAGATATCCGTCAGACAAATACTCTATCTCTCTCCTCAATTGAATACAGTTATCCGTGCGATGTCCATAGTCCCTGTGGAACTCGCAATACTTGGTGTTATCTCCTGCAAAATGATCACTTTCCCACTGGCCATCTTAGAACTCGCTTCATTTCGCACTTCATGCAGAACTATGATAATCGAGCTGTTAAGGGAGGAAGGCCGCGGGCGAGTAGCCGCCGCCTCTCATTTGATTCGCCCAAAGCGGTCCCTAAGGTTCCTTTGTCTTTTGTGATCGTTTCGCCCGCCCGAGATTTCTCCGGTCAGCTACTTTGGCCCGGGCCCCTGCCGCTTCCGGCCGTCTTTTGTCCTTGCCATGAAGAGCTCTCCTCGAGCCAGGAGGGCCTCCTCTCCGCTATGTATTTTTCCGCTTTAGCCAGAACCTCACATGTTAGCTTGAGGGCTCTTTGAGATAGAAACATCGTGTCTTGATCACACCCCCAACCCCGCGAATGAAGGCCGTACAAATAACTTTTCGTCAGCATCTATCTTCGTGGACTCCGCACAAACCGTTGTAATGTATGACTTCAACGCCCCCGCTTGATGGTTACACGATGGTAGCCCGGGGCTTCCCGTATGTCCTAGCCCCGATGAAGTGGGAGCACTTAACGCCATTGATAACTCTCGAATGAAGAAATCGTTGAAGAGGATTCTCGTTGAACTGTGCCATAGCCTGGCCTTAAGGTGGTGGCTAACGCCTCTGCACGGATGTGGTCCGGATACCCATGCAACTCCATCCGATTCTTATAGGTATCAGATGATCTACCGGATCCTTGCCGCCATCGAATGCTTCAAATGAGTGGTCCGACTCTGGCCGGAGCGGGTAGCTCAAAGCACTTCGGGGTGAAAGCGTGATTCCCGTTTGTCACTCAAGGCATCCATAGTGTCCGGCTGGGCGCCTTTAACTACTTCCTTCACGCGCTAAGCCTCGTTGGAGGTCCCTAAACCTCGCTCCCATGTCCGCTTCCTCTGTACCGAGTGGATGTTGTGGTTCCGTGTCCTCGCCGTCCTCCTCAGATCGCTTCGATCCTCTTCCCCTTGGGCTGTGGCCGGCCGCGTCCCCGGCTTGACTAGATTCCGCCTCTCGCTTCGCACCTGGATTACCTCATAGCCGTATTGCCCCTCGTGTGGAGGAACATTGTGTCCTTCCAATCCGCCGCCTTCCTCGGGGTGTTTTATTTGTCTCGTGAGTTGTTCTATTTCCTCTATCAAGCGCCGTCAGACGAGGCGGAGTGCTTCCACCTCAAGCCATATGGCCTCGGATCGGGCCGCCGTCCCGGTGGCCTCGTCTGTGATCTCCTCATGGTCCGCATCCTTGTAGGGTTAGTGTTGCTCCTGCTTGTGTTCCGTGTCGATACCCACGTGAATCGAGAAATCAGCTTATATTTATGAAGGAACCGCTGCTCCTACGCACGGCGCCAACCGATGATGCCTTTTTCAACTGAACTGGCCGAGCGCGTCACAAGGCTGGTTTTTTCAAGACAGCTTAGGGGCCAAAACCACTGACGCCTGACGCTTCGGGCCGAGAGGAATATCGCACGCTACCACTGTCCAAGTGCGCCTGCCCCGCAAGCAGAAACAAAAGCGAAAGAGGGGCTCGGCGTAGGGCTTTTCGCTCGAGACCGGGGCCCGATGCCTAAGTCGATTCGTCTCAGAGAAGGGAAGAAAGAGTCTTCCTTTGCTTAGTTTTAAGGCCCCTTTAGCAAGGCCGGGAGCGGCCTTGTATTTGTAATGGGTCTTCATCCACCTGGGACGATGATTGTGGGTTCTTCCCTTTGGAGGATCGGTTTCAATAGTCATCCATAGATTTAGTAAATGGATTAGTCAATGGAGTTTATTTGGAGTAATCCTCCTTCCTTATTGAGAGATATTCAACTAACGGCTTTTTGATGCCTTTCCTTTGTTTTATAATAGGACTTGATAGGACGTCTCTTAAGGAATATTCTATCATCCGTTATTTGTAGAGATATAGTTTGACTGCCTTGTAAGGCTCTCCCGTCCTTCAATTCCATGTCTGACCTAACGACAGCTGTTTAATAAGTATGGAAGGATATGACATGGCACGACCCACACCGTCATTCTTAATGGGCGAGGAAATGTTTCACCCATTTCTATATCCTTATCAAATAATGTAATATGGTAAAAAGATTCATCAATAATACAAGAGAATATAATTTTTATTTGCACCTTATATAATAAAAAAGCTTTCTAGCCTGGTGGAGCCGAATAGTGCACTCCATATTTTTTGCCAAAGTTCGAAACAGGGATCCTCAAATTTAAAGAATTTTAATGCTTTAGCCATAAAATCACCGAAATATTGGTTAAAAACCGATAAATCACCGATATTTTGGTGAAATTAGATAAATTTGCTTGGAATTTCCTCCAACCGACTATCGGTGGAGGATATCATGTCAACCTCCACCGATAACCGAAATATCGGTAATATTTCGTCGATATTTTCTAACATTTTGTTCCATGCGTAAGCGAGGTATTGGGAGGAGTCAAGGGCTCGAGTCCTAGTGAATAGATGTCAAATTTTTTTAATTAAAATCTAACTTTTTTAATGAAATAATTATAAATAAAATTAAAATAATTTTTGTAATTTTTTTTTAAAAATAGTGAATAATTTATTTATATTTAAAAATAAATAAAATTTAAATTTTTATTTAGTAGATTTTAAAAATTAAAATAAAATTTTTTGAATTTTATTTAGTAGATTTAAAATGATGAATAATTTATTTGTATTTTAAAAAATAAAATTTGAATTTTTATTTAGTAGATTTTGGGAAACTCGAAATTAAATTTCTAATAAAAAATTAAGAGTTAAAAAAATAAAAAATAAAAAAAATGGTGGGCGGGTGTAGGGTGGGGTTGGGTGGGTGGGTCCCACTTGTGAGAAAGAGGAAAGAAGAGAGAAGAGGGAAGAGAGATGAGAGAAAAGATAGGATAGCGATTCACTGCTTACGCGATGTCAGCACCTTAATAGTCATTTTAACACTGCTTGGACTACTAACGATACGCTACACATACACTTGAGTTTTCACTGGCAAACTAATATTATTGAATTAAAATGAAGTTTAAGTTGCAAGTGGGATATAAGGTAATACACAGGGGGGCTTTTGCAGCTTTTCCCATAGTTTTCCCTTATTTTAAAATGGTCTGAAGCTTGATGAGGATTATAATTTCAACCCGTTAACTTCTTGTTTTGTCGGATTCTCTTATGGATTATTCTAACATACTTTAAAAGTACGTGATTGTTCTCATTATTATCTACCACTTAATCTTGACTCAGAGTTTCTGACCTAGATTATACTTTCATTTTCACTATTTTAATTTTTAACCTATACATCTCATTATCACAATTCAACGAGCACTAACTATATTTGGTGTAGATTGTATAAAGAGATTTAATCGTTATTCCATCTTTCATACATCAATATCTCCTTAGATAGTGCAATGACAATGGGATGAATATGATTTTTTTAAGACTTGCATGCAAGGAAAACGTATGATAATAAGAAAATAAGGAAAACTTTGGAACAATGATCGAATTCTCATTCACTTAATAATAAGAACAACACGAGGAAGTAGAAAATTGTCATCCAGATTCGTTCTAGCTTGAAAGTACAAAGTGGCCAACATTCACCATCCATACATGACATGAAAGAGGAAAATCAAATGGAAATTAACATAAATGTCGGACATAAATTGGAAGAGAAAGCTTGCAACGAGCATGATTATGACTAGCTTGATTACATCGCGAACAATGGATTGGTTTTTTTACATGAACTATCCGTCGCTTCCTTGGTCTCCTAGGTGGATGACATGTACAAGGAGTCTCCATGGATGGATGCACACGCCCTAACGCTTCACTGACAGTTCCATCACCCTACACTGAAGGCATGTCATACATCACCAATGAATGTAAGATACTCGAGTAGATCATCTATTGTGTTTTCAACTTAAACCAATCATCAACATAATAAGAAATATCCCCACCAACTTGACATATAGCAACACATGCATGATCACATGGGATGTCTAATATTTTCCATGGTCTACATGTACATGTTCTCCCTCGCAAATCAACTTCATAGTAAGTAAATTCAGTCGTTACTTTAATTAATCCAGCTAAAAAGGCCTGAGTGATATATGTTTCACCTTGTGCAATTTTTGCTGCAATCTTCTTGTGGGTCTTTAGGCCAAAGCACTCATTTCATTTTTGTATTTGCCTTTGGTGGTCAACAAGTAAAGTACAAACTTTGTCCATATGCTCGATGCAAAATTCATATATGTTGTGATGACGTTCATTTCTTAAGCAAGAATTGAATCTATCAACCAAATTGCTTATCACTTATCCCAACACGTTTTAGGAAATTTTGACATAACCCAATGCTCCAGATTGTTCTCCAAACCCACTTTTCCAAATCATGATTAAAAGTTCGTAACGTATCAAGGGTTACAAGCTACAACATATTCAATTTCTAAACAATCATATGCAACCTTGTTAAGCATCTCCAATGCAATTTTTTACCATTCCTTCCTCTTGTACTCATATTAGTAAGAAAACTACTGAAATTCTCTTTAACATGATGATAACAATGAGCATGGAACTCATATCCAAAAACCTCAGAAACACTACGAATAATACCTTGATGTCTATTAGAAATTATGACAACTTCCTTTCACCAATAGCCATTTTCAACTTCTATAAAAACCATAACCAATCTTCATAATTTTCAAAGGTGAATAGATCGTACGCCATAGGAAACAAACCATCGTTTTCATCAAACGTTGAAGTTGAGAACATGAATTCTTTATATGTGTCATTCATGTGCGAAGAATCGATTACTATAATGAGCTGACACCCCATGTTAAACCCATGGATAGACACTGCAAGAGTGACAAACAGTTGAAGAAAATGACCATCGGGATCACATCGTTATTCAACAACCGTTCCATGATTCAATTCTATTAAACATTGACACATCCATGACAATAACTTCTATGAAAATTGTGAGATTCCACGTATCCTTTCCTTAGACTTCACTTTCATATTCCATGCTTACGCATATGTCAAATGCATTACATACTACCACCCAAAGTCTTTACAAAGTTTCATGGACAAGTAATCAAGTGTTGCTTTAATGATATCATTAATCAGTGCATCACCATGTCTGGTACAAATTACAGGTTTGCCAAAAGTCACATCGTCCACAGAGTGGTTATACATATTTCTAAAGGTAAAAACTTGGACCATTTGTGTTGTCCTAATGGCATTGGCCTTAGCCTTCCAATGACAACTGTCGACATTGCAAACCATAATTGCATATCAGGGAGAATTCTACTTAAATTTATACCAAAATTTTCCAACAATAAATAAAAAATAAACAGTATCTCTGAAATCCTTCATTGTTAGAAATATTTGCCCACTACCAATGATTGCATTCTCAAAACAGGTTGAATGTAATGGACCAGAAAAAAATTCAGAACATCTTTGGGAATCAATAGTTGATTGCATTGTCAACTCGGCATCCGTTAGTGAACATAGTATGTCTATTGTTGCACCAACATGGCCATCAATTGTACTATAAGGAGTAGGAAGTAAAGGACAAACAGATTAATAACGTAAACATTTGGAAGTCGATATTTTAACAAAAAGTTATATAAACTTTTTTGCATAAACATTGATATTTTAACATGTACTTGGTCATTAGGGGAGTTTCAATTTCCGCAACTTCAGTACATGGTGTTCTTAATATATAAACTCATGCAAACGGTCCATTGAAACTAATAATTTTTTTCAAATCATCATCATTCCTTAATGGTATTGGTGCAAAGAGGTCATACTCAAAGGCGTATGTAAATGTTAAATTATCCTGAGGAATGTTCAATGTTTATGTTGACCATTTTTTGTTTAACACTACTACCAAAGACTAAATAAAATCCTTGGGAGTTGTGCCAAAAACTTGTTGACACCTAAGATATAAAATATGTTTTCTGCCTTGTTTTTAAATTGTTTCATTTGAAAATTGGGTCAATCTAGACTACGTGCGATAGGTCATACAAGTGGCTATAGTGGATTTTAAGTCCAGATATCATTCTCACGAGGATCGATTAGAAAATTTTAAAGATTAGCTTCCCTCACTACTAAAGATTCTTAGTATTTGAATATCTGATTCTTAAGATAGATTTAACTTTTTAAATATAAAAAAATAAAAGAATAAACACAAAATGAAATTTCTAAAGTACATGATTAGAGAGCAAATATGAATTGAAACATATGGGAAGAAAAACAGTGTTGTGGTCATCTCTTTGCAAGTTCCAATTAAGATAATGTAATGGATGTGAACCTTAGAGTTGTCCAAGAATAGATTAGTATATAAATGGATCTCTCCGAGCTCTATACATTTCACTATTCAGATTACCACATTTCTATCTCTAGACAATGGGTTTGAAAAGTTACTTATAGGATTTGTTCCTCTTTTATGATTTGACTATTTTTCCTTCTCAGTATTTCACAGTCATTTCTTAGGACTCGAAATTGCTTGCTCCCATGGACAGGAAATTGCAAGCACTCTCCAAAATAAAAAATATCTCAACCATCAATTAGAGAATAATTTCTTCCTCCCTTGATTAGATTCTCAACTAACACTGGGTTGAAGTTATTCCTCTAAATTGAGGTGAAACCTCTCAGGATTCAGTTGCTAGACTAGTAAGTGGATCTTATGCCTTGGGCACACGTTCTTGTTGTCACCCAGGAGAGAGCCTTGAAAGAAAAGGTTAGATCATCACTAGTGATATATCAAGGTAATCCCAATAGTCCATTAATTCATATAATATTAGTGTAAAAGTATCCACGAGTTAATGCTCATTATCCTCAGGTAGTGTAGCGACCCCCGAGCCCAGTCCGACCCGGTTGGCTAATCCGAAACGAAACCCGGGGACTCCCAGCCGAAGCCATTTATCAAATACACTTCGTTAATATAAGCTTTTGCATTCATATAATATTAGTGTAAAAGTATCCACAAGTCAATGCTCATTATCCTCAGGTAGTGTAGGGACCCCTGAGCCCAGTTCGACCTAGTTGGCGGATCCGAACCGAAACCCGGGGACGCTTGGCCGAAGCCATTTATCAAATACACTTCGTTAATATAAGCGTTTTCGTTCTCAAATCTTTGTGGAAGTGATTTGAATTTGGGGCAAACCCATAAACATTTACAAATTCAATGCAATTACTTTACAAAATATGCATTTAACCAAAAAATGGCATTTTATACCGTTTACAACATAATATCCAAAATCGTATTTACATATAGGTACAAAACTAAGTTCAGAGTTGAACTCCTTTTTGTTTACAAACTCATGTCATGCTCAAAAATGGTGAGGATGTGTGTGACGAAGCATACTTCGTGAACTTTCTGAATGACTCTGAGCTCCTCGACCTTGGGTCCACTTTCAATCACTACCTATCACTCGGTACTTGCGCATTGATAAAACAACACGCTAAGCATTTTGATGACAAGACCCGACCCGGATACCCCTCCAGGGTCCCCTAGCGGTTCTCCATCACTTCAATGCGAGCCCATCAGACAACTCTGCGGACGCACAGCGACCCCACCTAAAAGCAGTAAGAAACACATGCAAGATCACAATACCTCAACTATATAGAAAAATCCACGCACTAATCTATATCCAAATGTAGGTCATAACCACAACATACATACAACGACTCATATGAGCTCACTAATATCAAAGCATTTAAGAGCATTTGCGAATTTAGGTTACAAATGAAAATAAGAAACCAACAAACAAAGACGTATGGACAGAGGTAGAGTGATCAAGAAATTCGCAGTTAAAGAGCTGTTGAATCGGAGCCAGGTAGGCCCTATGAACTGTCTCAACCTAGGAACGATTTAAAACAATAAACGTGAGAATTAAATCTCAAAGGAGCAGATAATTTTATAAGGAAAATAATGTTTTAATTTTTAAACATTTAATCTCTCCAAAACCTCACGTCCACTCTGTTGTAAGGTTCCCCGTTTAGCAAACATTTCACAAAACCCAACTTTACCAAAGCCCAACAATATGACAGTCATGCTCAAAAGTTTAACCAACATCATTTTCAAGAACCTTAAACCTCGGGTCTGCTTACAACATACTGACGGGAGCATAAATATATGTAACCGCTATGTCGTAAAAATAACCATGAAAATACCATAATCATAAATATTGAAATGCTTATACTTTAATCAGAGACCAACAATGTACCATACCATATACCCACTATAAACCGTCGGGTAAACCCGACCTCACGACATCGTGGCAAACCACCGTTTCAGAACCCTATTCTCACGATCGTGAATTAATATATAACCTCGTTGATGGAACCAACCCATGACATCATGGCAAACCACTGCCGATAAACCCGACCTCGCACCGTGGAATCGCTAATAAATCAACCGCCGGGTAAACCCGACCTCACAGACATCGTGTAAACCACCCGTCTGCAAACCCGACTCATCGACTCGTGAATTAATATATATAATTGTTTCCTTACTCACAAGTACTTTTCCAACGATACTGTATTATAATCATTTCACAAGATCTCAAAATCTCTTTCTTAACACAATAAGTTTTCGAAGTGGTTTAAAACCTCAATCCACGTACCCAACATATTTAAAAATACCATGCATCATCCAGAACTCGAAAACTTCCAAACGCTTAAAAGGTTGACAAATTTCTTACATGAAATGATAATCTGTTTTATATGAGACCGATAATCACATTTATATGCAAACCAACCATTTGATCAAAATAAAGATTACTGTAAAATATTTAATCACAATAAATAGATCAACATAATAATTCCCAAATCATTTAAAAACATATAAACCACTCACTCGTGACTATAGACGCCTACCACTCTTCCGCAGATCGTCTCTCCTACTTCTACGTGAATGCCCTGGTAATATAACAAAATACGACTTTGTGCTCCACACTGAACCAACGACATCGGGATATCCCTAAGGCCTTGTAATAACTTCTTTTAGAACTATGAGATCATCCAAATTGAACTCCGATGCTTCCACTACACAAGCAGCCTTATGTGCCCGATACCTAAAATTTGGCTTTCTACCAGTGGAGCTAATTTCTCGAATCATCCGGTCCACACTCCAAACATCCCACTCACTCATATAACTTCACTTTGCCAAATTTGACCAATCGTACTCTATTTCAAATTCCGACATCTCTGTGAATTACCCGAAACAACCTAAAAATGGAAACTAACCAAACGACGTCCAAAATTTACAAACCACATATCAATGGAAAGCCCAAGAGACCGGAACTACCGCATCATTACTCGTCCAATACAACGGGTGGCCTTAAACTCGATCCAACCTGGTTTACCAACTTTGTTTTCAGGCTTCGTAATCCTCAAACGGGTGAGGAATCCGCAAAGGACCACGAAATGAGTTCATGGGGTCCAAAAAATGGTGGATAGGAGCCATGGGGTGTCTGCTCACTGAAATTCACTAAAATCAAGAAAACTCAAATATTCCACGACGGTCATTGCCTGCCGCTATTTACCGATCCGGCCCTCGTCCTGCGGCTGCTTAGCCTGAAACTTTACTCGCCGGGCGCTATCCGATGTCCCCCTCCTCCCGGTCCGGCAAGGCGCGGCTGGGTGTGGCCTACTTCTGGAAGCTCTTTTGGTCCAAACTCCTACCTACCGCAAATGGTCAAATGATCTCTACTGGGCGTCATGATTCGAGTATTCTTCCTAGGGTTTTCGAGTCAAGATGGTGCTTAGGGGCCTAGGGCTCATTATGGCATCCAAAGTTAAGGTTTATGGCAAACAGGTTCGCTGCAAAATTTTAAGATTGCTTCGACACCGTTAAACACCGCCATTTGAAATTACTGTGGTTATAACTTTTTATCCCGTAGTCGATTCGGGACGCTCGACCATTTATGAACTCAGACATGAGGCCTGCCAAATTGTGTATTAGTCATCCAAAAATTAGTGCCCATCCTTGAAAAGTCAACTTTAGTCAACCTACTAAGTGTTGGTCAAACCTAGTCAAATTTGGTCAAACTTAGTCAAACTTGGTCAAACGTGTTGCAAACTTGTATTATTTGATACGGGTCATTACAATTTGATGATTAGTGGTTCTATACAATTTCATTCTTCTGTTTCAGTTTAAGTCAAATAATGCAATTTTACTAAACAAAACTTTCAAATATTTCAATACAATACATATACTTATTTCATATACAATCATTTATGGTTCATTGATAATTCCAAATATACACTTTCATATGCAATAAATCATTTATAACCAAATCATGCATTTCACAATGCTCTTTTCATTTCAATTTGCAATCATGCTTTTCAATTCCAATATGTCAACAATCTCAAAATCAATTCAGCTTCAAATTTTTAATGAATTTTTAACCTTGCTTCTAAGATACGTGATATCGAATCACCGATATGGTCCCATCAATGCAGCTACGCATAAAACATTTGTTTTATAACACCTGGCTCGACCACTGGGCTACCGACCGGTTATTAAAATCAATTCGCACTACCGATACGCTCTCATCAATGATCTGAAAGTGACACATCAAAACGTTTGTTCGCAGTATTGCTAATTTGACCCTCATTGGTATACTTCAATCTATCCTAATACGGTAATTAAAGGTTAACATTCTATTAAGGGCGTTTCAAATCCTTTAGAGAGTGTAAATACAAAGACAATATGTACATTTTACAAATACCATTTTCACTCATGCAATTTTCATGTGTAAACATTTCACAATCAATTCGCCAAATCAATTAAAACAAATCAATATGCTTTTCTTATACATTTAGAACAAACATTTCAAATCTTGAAACGAGAATAGGAGAATATAGAATAAACCAATCTATCTCTTTCTTTTTACCTTGCCTTCAATCTCGGTCCTTAGTTAGGTGATCCTCATCGGCCCCTAGCAAATCACACACATTACATTTAGTAAACTAGCACTACTCACACATAATGAATACCGCCGAGGCGGTGAGGTACGATACGTTTTTCATTTAGTTTTATCCTTATTTGAACCCCCATTAATCATTTATTAGTGGTCCTAGAATTATCTAAGTAAGAATACGAAAGGAAGGCTGTAACAAAATTCAAAATTTTTCTTTGTCAGGCAAATAGCTACGCCATGTAGTATTTGCACGCTTACCATAGGCCTTTGCCGCTACAGACTGCAGGGGTGCCATTTTTGGCACCTTGGTCATCGCAATGAGGATCCCACACCGTAAAGCCCGATATGCCTTATTCCGCTTTGCTCTTTATGATTTTTTCTCCAAAAATCCTCAAATTCTAAACAAAACATGGGAATCACTCCTACTAACATCCAAATATCATCCTAAACCACCGATGAGCAAACCTATGGATGGATTAGGTTTTTCTAACCTAAACATCAAATACAACTTCTGTGGTTTGCCCTGCCTTAAATCCCTTCGAATCTTCTCTTCACCTAAGATGCTTCGAGATCACTGAAACCATAATTGGAATGATCTCCCACCAAAATCACTTCTTCTTGCAAAACCCTAGCTTTTCTCCCACACTTGCTCTCAAAATTGTTTTTGGCCAAATGCACAAATGTGCTCTTCTAAGACCACATTTGGTCTTATTTCTCATTTTAAGTGTGCAAAGCTAAGGTTTCGGGTTTACACGCAAATCGGCTCCTTTTTTTTCTCCATTCGTCTTCATATTTCACTTTCATTTATTATTTAATTCACTTTAGCATTTAAGCTTTGCTCTATTTTAACCCTTAGGGTCCACATTTTACAAAAATTCCAACTTTTCCCTTTTCACTGGGTTTATTTCCGGTTCAACTAATTTCATTTTAGGATAGAGCATTATTTAACTCATAAGGTCTGCATATCACTTCACATTTCACAATTTATCGCTTTCTCATAAACCTAAGTTTGGCTCAATCTACACCCGGAATATATAATAAAATGATATAAAATTCTAGGTATTGGGCTTTACAACTCTCCCCCGCTTAAGAAAATTTCGTCCTCAAAATTTACCTTAGTTAAACAGTTGCGAATACTGCTACCACATCATTTCTTCACTTTCCTAATTGGCTTCCTTGTCTTGTGGTTTCTCCACGACACTTTAACTAGCGGAATCTTCGTGTTCCACAATTCTTTCACTTCGCGAGCCAAAATCTCCACTTGCTCTTCCTCATAGGTCAAATCTGGTCTCAGCTCAATTGTCTTCGAAGAGACTACATGTGGCGGGTCTGATCGGTACCTCCGTAGCATGGACACATGAAATACATTATGGATCTTTTCCAAGTTCTGAGGTAATGCCAAATGGTATGCCACTGGACCCACTTTTTCGATCACCTCATATGGACCAATGAATCTAGGGCTCGACTTTCCCTTTTTTCTCGAATCTCATCACCTTCTTCTAAGGTGATACTTTCAAAAACACTTTCTCGCCGATCTCATATCGAATATCTTTTTTTTTCATGTCGGCATATGATTTCTATCTATCGATGGTCATTTCAATCTCTCTCTAATCATTTTCTACTTTTTCTTTCGCCCTCAGTATCAAGTCTACTAATCTACTTTCTTTCGCCAATTCCGTCCAACACAATGGTGTTCTACATTTTCTTCCATATAAAGCCTCGTAAAGCGTCATTCCAATACTTGATTGGAAACTGTTGTTGTACACAAATTCAACTAAAGGAATGTGTCGATCCTAACTACCCTCATAGTCAATCACACAACTCCTTAACATATCTTCCATAATCTAGATCACTCTCTCTTTTTGTCCATCCATCCGCTGAATGTCAGATCAATTTATAGTCTAAGGCCATAAGGCCTCTTGGGTAATTTTCCCCTAATTCTCATAAACCTCGGATCTCTATCACCAAATAAGGATATGCAGTCCCATGTAAACCGAACTATTTCCTCGATATACAACTCCTCGCTAACTTGTCAAGTGAAGAGCCGATCTCACCGGTAGGAAGTGAGCCTGACTTGTATCAATCGACCTACTACGACCCAAACTCGAAACTGCAAGCCCTGCCACGGTAACTCCAAACCACAAAATCCATGGTATTAGGTCCATTTCACTCCTAAGATTCTAATAGGCCGCAATGATCCCGAAGGAACTCGATGTTCGCCTTTACTTTCGACACACCAACACTTGGTTACAAATTCTAAAACATCTCTTTCATTCTAATTCACTGTAATGACATTTTCAAATCTTGATACATTTTGTTCTACCTCGATGTGTAGCCAAAGATCCACTATAAAAGCCTCCTTCATGGCTTTCAAATCATCAGCATCTGCACACAAACCCAATCCTTATAATACAAAACCCCATTTTCGTTCACTGTAAACTCGGTCTCTTTATCATTTCCACCACTCACTATGGCGTAAATCTTTCATCTCTTTGTGCTTCTAGCACTCCTAGCTCAACATCTCCGATCTCGCTATCAATTTCCGCGACTACTGCATCATCGTCCTGATAATGCGACAAATGGGCATTCAACGCCGGCGCTTGCATCTTAATTTTTGCTCAAAGACCGCTACTACATTGGCTTTTCCTGGGTGATAGTCAATCATATAGTCATAATCCTTTATCAACTCCATCCATCTACGTTGTCTCAAATTAAGCTCTCATTGTGAGGGCAAATATTTAAGACTCTTATGATCAGTGTAGATGAAACACTTCTCTCCATACAAATCATGTCTCCAAATTTTTAGCAGAAATACACCAGCTAATTTCAATCATGCGGTGTTCTTTCATGCTAGCTCAATTGTCTCAAGCATAAGCTACCACTTTACCCTCTTGCATTAATAGGACACATCCAAGTCCATTTAGTGACGATCACTAAAGATCACATATTCTTACCCCAGTCGGGCTAAGTAAGAACCTAGCCTCAGCTTAAGAATGTGCTTTCAACTTATCAAAACTTCTTTGACATTTTTCTACTCCATTCATATACTTTACATTTTTCCTTCGAGCATCTCGCCATCTAGGTTGTCATTATAGAAACCCCTTAACGACCTTTTGTAGTGTAACCTCATAATTCTAAAGAAACTACGCACTCGCTTACATTTCGTGGCTTCCATTCAACAACCACTTGCTTATTTTCTTTGGATCCACCTCAGATTCCTTCGATACACTGTGCCTAAGAAAGGACACTTCATTCAACCAAAACTCACACACTTGCCAGCCGTATACAACCGCTTCTTTTCGCAGTCTTTAACACTACCCAAGGTGTATCGTGATTTTCCCGATCTTTGAATACATTGTCGTTTGCGAACACTAGGACAAACTGATCCACATACGGTCAGAAAACACGATTCATTAGGTCCATGAAAGCCGCTGGAGCATTTGTCAAACCAAACGGCATTATAAGGAACTCATAATGTTCATATCACATTCTAAACGCCGTTTAATGCACATCCACGTTTTAATTCTCAACCGATGATACCCAAATTGCAAATCTATTTTCGAAAAGATACTTGCACCTTTCAGTTGGTCGAACAAATCATCAATCCCGGGTAACGGGTACTTATTCTTTACTATCAACTTGTTCAGTTGTCTATAATAAATACGTAGCTGAAGTGTACCATCTTTCTTCTTAACAAAAAGCACAAGAGCTCCCCATGGTGATAAACTTGGTTGAATAAACCCTTTAGTTCTTGCAACTGCAATTTCAATTCCTGTAACTCCAACGGAGCCATTCGGTATAGTGTAATGGATGCCGGTGTGGCACTTGGTATAACACGAACTCAATTTCCCTCTGTGGAGGCAATCCTGGCAAATCCTCCGGAAACACATCTGGATAGTCACTAACTATAGGAATATCTGATACACTAGGCCTTGCCTTTTCCGTTTCAATCACATAAGCCAAGTAGGCTTCATTTCCGCATCATTGTTCTAGTGTATTAATGGATATCACATTGAGAGGTGGCTCGACCTCTCGCCGATGAAAGCTACTTCATCCCCTATCTCGATGTTCTTAAGGTCACGCTTTCATTCTACAATTGACTATCTCAGTCGTGATAACTGAACCATCCCACATCACTAAATTCCTCTCATGGGATAGCTCAACTCAAACTCTGTGAAACTCTCATATTCTCGTATCCAGATAGGGCAATCTCTATACATTCTATTCATAATAACACTATGCCCGAGCGGGTTCGTCACCAAGATGTCCTACTCGATTTCATTCCTTGGTAAATTTCCCAAACTAGGTATGCTTCAAAATGTACATATATAAGTGGGCTTGAACTTGTAGTTAATCAATGCATGTACAAGAGTATCAAAGATTTGGAAATTACCGACATCACATCTCGGCGCCTGCATCTTCCATCAATTCATTGCATATGCCTTCAGCTTGAGCACGCATCCGTCGTACCTTTAGTCCGAGTTACGGCCCCCGACGGTTGGTGATGCAACACTTTGCCGCCTTCCGTGCCACTCAGCAAATCCCAGCCCCGTGCCTTGTACAATCAGCTCAGAACAATCTTCGGCTTCTATGCTCGTTGGATCCACAAATCAAACAAGCACCTATAAGTCTCCAACATTCTCCTTTATGATACTTCCCACAATAAGAGCAATGAGGAGTAGTCTGTCCTCTAGAAGCACCTCCTGGTGCACTCGCAACTGATGGTGTCTGTAAAGTAGTATTCCTACCTGTATTCGAAATGATCCCCAGCCAGGTGCTAAATGAACCCTATGGTCCTCCAATTTCTTCCTTTGTCAGTTGTTATGAATCGGATCGATCGATTTTCTTTCCCCTATCTTTATCTTTTCTTCTCCCGTTTCTTTACTCTTCCACATCCATGCACAGTCACACCTTGGAGAAATCCTGAAAAATCCCGTGACACAAGCCCGGCCACACTGTGCCCACTTTTTCAACCTACTGCGCACTTTCTCTTCCTCACTCACTAGTATCTCGAGCATACTTGCTCAACCGGTGAACTCTCTCCGATATCTCACAGTATTCATCCGTCTATGCCATATTATGAAATCTCGTCTCATGTTGTTCGATAAATGCACCATTATCGTTTGAACTCATCCAAGAAGAAACCTCCATAACTCTCCGATGGTGAGGTCCTAGTCACCAAACCCACCATTGATAAGCCTCATCCCGTGAGTAAAGAGGTCGCATTCCAAACTCTCATCCGTACAATGACAGACTTAGCACTGCCGGGCCCTTTCGGTTGGCCCTTTCCATAGAAGGCTCATCCTCTTCCCTTCCTTAAAATCTATCGACGCGGTATTCCTGCCATTTCCTCTTAACGGGCCGACCGCTGAGTAGTAACCGTGACCGGTTGTGCCGTCGTGTTATAGTGTTAGAGCTATATGCTGGAGAATATCAATAACACGTCAAGCAGTAGGTTCTGGTTCATTCATTAGTGGAGCATGGAATGCTTGCCCACCTTCCACACTAGCAGGACTATTTGGGTTATTCCCCTGGTCATCCTCGACCCTAAGGGGAGTTGAACCGTCCATGCTTATCCTGTTAAGACTAGAAAGATCCGCGTCAGAGTCATGTCATCCTTTATATGAAAATGCAATGTATGCAATAAATAGTTCTCACCATTTTACAGAACCGCCTGCAAACCTACGATCCGATACCACTCAATGTACCGACTCCCGAGCCCTAGTCTCGATCCTCGGCACAGATCTCGACCAAAACCGGGACGCCTTGGCCAGCTTATTTATCAAATACACTCTGCTAATATAAGTGTTTTCGCTTCTCAAATCTTATGAAGCAATTTGAATTGGGGCAAAACCCATAAATGATGTACAAATTCAATGCAATTCCTTTACAAAATATGCATTTAACTAAAATGGAATTTTATGTCACATTTATATAATATCCAAAATCCTATTTAGATATAGGTACAAAAAATAATTTCGAGTCGAATGACCTTTGTTTACAAAACCATGTCATGCTAAAAATGGTGAGGATGTATGTAACGGAGCATACTCCGTGAACTTTCGAATGACTCGAGTCGTGACCTTGGGTCCGTCAATCGTCATCGTTTCATCACTGGTACTTGCGCCTAATATAAAACACGCTTAAGCATTTTCATGCTTAGTGGTTCTATACAATTTTATTCTTCGCTTCGGCTTAAGCCGAAATCATGCAATTTTACTAAACAAAACTTTCAAATATTTTTGGATGATCAATGTCAATACAATACAAATACTTATTTCATATACAATCATTTATGGTTCATTGATCATTCCAAATATACACTTTCATATGCAATAAATCATTTATAACCAAATAATGCATTTCACAATGCTCTTTTCATTTCAATTTGCAATCACACTTTTCAATTCCAATATGTCAATCTAAAATCAATTCAATTGGCCTCTTAATGAATTTAACCTATGTTTTCAGTATACAGGATATCGGAATCACCGACACGGTCCCGCTGGGTTGCAGGCTCGTATAAAAACATTTGTTTTATAACACGCCTGGGCACCCCACCTCGACCGTTTTGAGTAAAAATCAATTAGTGAACACTATCGATACTGTCCCACTAAGTCGCTTAATCTGAAAGGACACATCAACATGGTTCACGCATTTCGCGAATTTGACCCTTATTGGTATACCAATCTATCCTTAATGCGAATTAAACAGTTAACATTCTATTAAGGGCGTTCAAATCCTTTATTGCAAAATAAAGTGCAACATGTACATTTGTATAAACAATTCATTTTCAATACTTATGCAATTTTCATATGCAAACATTTCACAATCAGTTGTCTCAAATCAATTAAAACAAATCAATATGCTTTTCTTATACATTTAGAACAAACATTTCAAATCTTGAAACAAGAATAGGAGAAGATAGAACAAACCAATCTATCTCTTTCTTTTTGCCTTGCCTTCAATCTTTGTCTTAGGTTAGGTGATCCTTACTGGCCCCTAGCAAATCACACATATTACATTCAGTAAACTAGCACTACTCACACTTAACGAATATCGCCGAGGCGGCGTAGGTACCTAAGACGCTTTTCATTTGACTTTATTCCTTATTCGACCCCATTAATCATTGATCAGTGGTCCTTAAACTATCGGTGTACAAATACGAGGTGTTCGAAAACAAAATTAAAAATGTCTTGTCAGGCACAATAGTTACGCTTGCAACAGTAGGGCCTTTGCAAATGACGCTGGCGCACTGAGGGGTGCCATTTTTAGCACTTACTTTGTCGCTGAAGGATCCATGCTCTAGCTGCAGTCTACGTCGCGCGTGGGTTCCCATGCTACTCTGCCAGAGCCCGATATGCCCAGAGATTTCAAGAAAGTTTGTTTTGAGATTTTTCTCCAAAAATCCTCAAAATCTCAAAACAACACATGGGAATCACTCCCAATAACATCCAAATATCATCCTAAACCAACCATTGTGGCAAAACCCATGGATGGATTGTGGTTTTTCCTTCGACTCCAAACATCAAAATACAACTTTCAAGTGGCTCAATTTACCAACCTTTGAATCTTCTTCAATTAGTGATTTGATTACTTGGAAACCAGAAATGGGGATTGTCACACCCCGATTCCCATCTCGACCCCGACGGCTGATCCGAACCGAGTTCTGGGCGCGAGACTATATACTCCGGACTCTACTCCCCGTCCCTTTTTTTTTCCTCGTAGCCGAACTTCAGACTCCGTGGGTATACAAACAATTTCTATAATAACAAAAATCATTTACATATACAAAAGAACTACCACCGGAGTGGTGTCCATCAATATCTATACACATATATTGAGTCTCATTTACTTATACATATACAAAAACAACTTTACATTTGAATTACATATTAAGAGTAGCGTAACCCACTGTGATTTAACCCTACTAAGCAGGCCGCCCACCTATATGTGGAAAGATCGCAGATGTCCCTCCTTTCAGAATTTATCCAGGATTTCAAAACCCGTGCTAAGCTTTCACGCCTTTAGTTGGAAACATATGACTTATACGTAAACACATGCACTTATATCAACTCTAATAAACATATAACAAGAATCGATCTCAATCTTTCATGAATTCATATAACTGGATTTACATACATAATTATACTCAGAACAAACTTATGCTTGTTCGCATCTCCGTCTACTAAGAGATTTTGAACTTATACTAGAAAGCAACTTTATACTTCACTCAGATCTTACTCTTATGCATAATTTATTCTTTATCCACATACTCATACTTATCTCAAGCTTATACTGTCTTCGATCTCTCAATGGAAGCCATATGATCTTATACCTATACGTAGGTATTCTTATACACATACTAGGTACTTATATATCTATCTCGCATCTCCTGTAGGAGTTCGCGTAACTCTATGCTTATACGTAGGCAATTCTTAGGTATTACAAGGCTTATACTTATACTATAGAGCTTATACTTATACTATAGGGCTTATAATTTACTCACTAGAAATGACACTTGTTCAGAGGTACCCGTAGGTACTACGTAGATATTACCTAACATGGTACTGCATTAAGTGACTACTTATCTCGGAAGTACTCGTAAGTACTACTCTTGTTCAAATGTCCCAAAAGACACATATACTTGTAGTTTATAGATCAACTGATATTTAAATTAAAAGTACCCGTAGTATCAATATATCTTATACTCACGAGGGTGTCCTCTCGTAGGTACTACATAGATTCTTAATCGGGATACAGAGGTACCTGTAGGTACTACAAAACTTATACTTGTACTTCGTATCTTATACTTGTACTACGGAGCACATATACTCTGTCTTACCTGATTCATACTTTGAGAGTTACGGGCTTATACTTGTCTTTAGCGTAATCGTATACTTAAAGAGTTACATGGTTTATTCTTCTTGTATTTCGCATCTTATACTTATTATGAACTTGTTTTTGTATTTCAGATCTTATACTTGTATTCCGGAACTTTTTCTCGTATTTCAGATCTTATACTTGTATTACAGAACTTATACTTATATTGGCGTATACTAAAGCAACCCGAGGTACTACAGAGATATTACTTAGTACAAAGTATCTTAGGTACTAGCGTAATGTATATGAGGTAACTTAGGTACATTCAGATCTTTACCATATTCATTTCTTTACTCTTATTCTTTATTTGGAGTCTTATCATATAACTGTTTGACTACTAAGACCAATCATAAGAAATGAGTGGTGATCGCAAAGACAATGAGTGCCCAAGGCACAATACAATACCAGGGGAGGTGTCGTAGCACCGGGCCGAACGTGCTCGCCCATCGTAACATAAGTGCCGTGAGACTGCGGTGGAGTGCCAGCTACCACCGTAACGTGCCCGCCTTCACATAATAGAAGTGTTGTAGCACTAAATGCAGGAGTGCCGGCTAATCGATCAACGTGCCTGGCCACGAATGTATGTCGAGCACTAGCGTGGAGTAAGCACCGAGCATATATGTCTTGTCATTCAATATCCTAGCCTTTAGTAACTCAACAATATACGTGTTCTACGAGCTTATCATTTTATTATTTTCTTCTATACTCCTCTCCATATCAAATCTAATGATATTGCTATTTCTTGGTTATATCTATCTCTTTCTTATCATGTATTCCAATTGACTTTAACCAAGCTATTAAGCATATCTCCGGTACAACAATCAAATGTTCGCATGGATACCGAATGCCATTAAATTGCATACGGTTAGATTCTAGACTAATGAGTGTCACGCCTGCTCCGATTCGACCGGACATGAATCCGAACTGCTCGGTGCAACCATATAATGGGACTCTTTACTTTTGTTTTGCTTTTTTTTTTTAAAGCTTAACTCAGACTGGGTATACAAATAACACTTAGTAATAACCAAAAGTCATTCACATATACAAAGGAACTACCACTCGAGTGGTATCCATTAAAATCTCTACACATATGCTAAGTCCCAATTACTTATACATGTACATATCTAATACAAACATCGTGAGATCGCGAAACAAGTACTGTGAGCACCTATCTCTCGAGATGGCCCACCACTGTGTGGAATGTCCCGGCCCCTCTTTTATCTCCTCTTCAAGACCTACACACATTGAATGACCCGTGCTAAGCTTTACGCTTAGTGGGAAACATATAGACAAGACCGACTAATAACAAAAATCACAATTATTTTTTTCATTTACTTTTACTTATGCATACCCAAGCCTATTCTTATGTGACTTCTAACTCCCATCTCATATTATACATGATTTTATTCTTTTCGCATTCACAGATTATTATCTTGTTTATATTACTTCCCGTATTGCAGTTCTACAAAGTTGTAACTCATATCTACTATAAGGATAGATCAAATCATATTCAAAGTAAACTTATACGTATACAATGGCAATTCGTAATGTATCGGTTATAGTAAATTCATACAGAGTCAAATCTAAACTAATACCAATACATATTATACTCTTTATCATTATCACGGTCGAAGCCATTAATCAACTCCCTTTTAGCAATTACATTCCAAGGATCAGATGTTCATAAATCCTTTAGTTTTATTTTATTAAATTCTCTACTTAAAGTGTCATGACTAACTCCCTTACTTGACCTTACATGATCCAAGTCGAGCCCTAAGCATTTCGGACGCTTTCAATTAAAACATTTATGTCATCTTATTAAATTTTATTTTTTAAAGTGTCGTAATTCTAATCCCCGACTTGATCTAGTTATGATCCAAGCCGGAGCCCACATTCGACATTTTCAATTATCATTCCAAAACATGTTGTTTATGTTATTCCATTTCGTGATCTTTTAATTAAGCGAAAGCACTTTTTTCTAGGCAATCCCATTACTTCATTTACAAATTCAAAAGACTGAGATAATATTCACATCTTAATAACATGCATTTACAAAATAATACCATTT
This sequence comes from Tetrastigma voinierianum, assembly GCA_016808115.1. Classification (NCBI taxonomy): domain Eukaryota; kingdom Viridiplantae; phylum Streptophyta; class Magnoliopsida; order Vitales; family Vitaceae; genus Tetrastigma; species Tetrastigma voinierianum. The sequence goes on from JAEQBH010000159.1 coordinate 656,001, forward strand.
TATCCACATAAACTCATGCTATTAATTTTCGATGCTTTCATTTACACATCATTTATAATATTTACAACATATTTTCAATGCACAACTAATTCACATTTCACTACGATTTGGCATACATACATAAAAATCCGATTTACACTGGGCTATCGGCCGGGTTATTTCACTAATTATTTAATCTACATTTCTCTACGGATTCCGCGACGAATCCTACTTTATTATCATTCCTGGTGATCGTGGTCACACATTTTACACTGTCTCCCATCAGTGAGACGAATGTCGCTGGGTATCCCGACACGTGGTATTTCTTATTCTGCTCTTCCCACCATGACTCCGATGTCATTTGGTGCATCCCGGCACATAGAATACTATTCGGTTCTTCCATCATGACGGATGCCGCTTAGTCGCATCCCGATACTGGTATCACTTATTCGGTTCTCCCATCATGGCGGATGCCATGCACGCATCCCGGAAGGTCGCGGTATCACTATTCTGCTCTTCCCATCAGCGACGATGCCGCTTAATGCATCCCGACATCGCAATATCACTAAATGTCATATCGCCATCAAGACGATGCCATTGCGCATCCTTCACGCGGGACATTTCGCTAATGCCATACGCCATCATGACGGATGCCGATTGCGCATCCCGTCGGCGACATTGGCACCGGTGCCTTCATGACGCATCGATTCAGGCATCCCGCCAGGGGTGGTTCATTCGGATATATCAATTAATTCACATTTATGACGTATCTGCTTTAATGAATCGTTTCCTTTATCATCATTCATATTCATTCTGGCTTCAAATACATTTCAATTCCATATTCACTTTCAGACTACATTTGCAGACGATTCCTCGTTTGATGAATCCCGCCCCTTATTATCGCTCACCTCCATTCGGTTTTAATATCACATTTCAATTCCATAATCATTTTCGTATTATCTTTCAAAGATATACTTCAATCTATGTACTTATTTCTATAAACTAGTCTAATGCATTACATTTCATATGCTCATTCATATACTCATTCACGTATACTCATTCATAAATTCTCATTCACATATTCATTCACGTATACTCATTCATGTATACTCATTCTTATATTCTTGTCCCTCAATGAATCTATTTTACTTAGAAATTGGAATTATTCCAATTGGATCATCCAAAATAAAGTTGTGGCATTTTTAATCCCAAGTAGTCAATTTACCGATCACACTAGGGACAGTTTGTATTACTAATTTTTCGGGGTTCTAACTTTACATTTGACACTAGGTATTTGTACTCATTTAAAGTTATGTTATGGGTTTCATTCCAATTGAATCACCCACTGAGCACCAACCTCCAAGCTACGCCCAAAAACAACCCGGACTACTCTATGTTAAAAACTGAAATCAGAATTTGGCTTGCACATGGCCCCACTTTGAGTGAATTTTTGGGCCACTTAGAGCCAGAATTTGACGATACTTATTTATTTAGGTTTGATTTTCCTTGAAGTCTATTTTAATTGGCCACTTGAATCACTCAAATCGGATAAGAATTGAGCAAGTTATGGCCAAATACAAAAACTGGCCGAAACTCGAAGCAGAACAACAGAACAAGACACCCCCAAAGTGTACCGGTACACTTTGGCTTCTGGTGGGGTGTACCGGTACACTTTCAAGGTGGACCGGTACATGATATTTTCTCCATTTTCCCGCGACCACCCCAGTAACTCATGCTTCCATAAGCTTACTTGAGACCGCCAATTCATCTTATGATCTCTTTTTCTTTCGACTCAATAACAATTACATGTCTTCTTAATTTCAGCCCAATTCCTCGAACTCATTCTATTGATGGCATATAAACAAATGATGATTAGTTGGGGTTTGTTTTACAAACCCTAACTCAGGCGTGATCACTCGTTGAGCCTTCAGATCCATCCTCGAGGGTTCGCAACAACCTTTTGTAACTGCGCATCTTGCGTGGCATAATCTCAGCGCCCGCCCATACTTCTTGCACTATCTAAGGTTGTACCTATCTTCCGAAATCGAAAGTTGAGATGCAAATTCTATGTCCAAAACTAACTTTTGGAGATAGCTATTGGCCATAAGCCTTAAAATTCCATGATCCATCATAAAGGGTCTCATGGATACCATACCTTTTAGACTTGTGGCTGCCTTTCTTCCAACCTTCTCCTCTTCCTCTCCCCCCCTTTCTCTTCTCTCCCTCTGTATAAGTTTTTCTCTTTTGGAACCCAAAGGCAAGGAATATTTTGATCTAACACATGAATATGTTTTGGCCCAGGAAATCGGGTCATCAAACCATTTCGCACCCCAAGGTTTTTCATTTTTAGCGCTGGTTTGCCTTTTTAAAAATTAAATTATGTGTATTCTAATTGACCACTGTCTTCTCCCCAATTCCCAATTACCGCCTCAATCCCATGTTTTATGGCTTCATGTCTCTCAATGATGACAAAGGCAATTTTACGGTATAACCACATTGCTGACCACTAGGTCCTCAAATAAAGCTGGGATCTATCGTTTTTGTCACAAATTCCTATTTGGCTTATAATAGTACTAAACCAGTAAAGCGCTGGGTGTTTTCCCAGAGTGTTCAGCTCACTTCCTCGCGCTAAAATTTCTTTCTCGAGAATTTGCACCATACACTGTTTTGTTTCCTATCAAGTCTCCTCTTTCTTACCAGTATCTTTTTACATACGACAATTCGCACACTTTCTTTTCATTTAGCTCGTTTGGGCGTGACTCTCTGAATGATTCTGGATTAGAAGCGTAACACTTGTTTCTCAGAGTTTAACACTTTTCAATGCTCTGGCTGGATCGGGAGGATGATCATCATACGAGCCCCAAGGACATCCCGCTGAGGGGCCAGCCTGTTTTCTATACATATGCTTTTTCTATCTTTTCTCTCGCCCCATACTCTGTCTAGAATCGCCTAAACATGGGCTTTAGAGCACTTCAAACCTAGGGCACGACCTTTGCTGTCCGCCCCGGCGTTCCGTCCGGGCCGTTAAGCGAATCCCGAGCTGGTTTCGATGCGAGCGAATCTTGGAATCTTACACTTTTTGTTTTCTTCCAGCATTGTGGTGCCACCAGTAATTTTTTGCAGTAACCGATGTTCACGCCTTACGAACACCGCCGGTGTATGTTAGATATCACCATATTACTTCCAGGTCAGAATTTTGCGCGTTGCTGCCATGTACCTTTATCAGCCGCTTTGCATGGGTGCGAAGACAGGATACGACGTGGCTTCCATCTACAGACGGCGTGTGTTGGCGAATCCCACAATCCTCTTCTCTCTTGCATTCTACCTGGATTGAACACGGGTGTGCTAAGCTTTCACGGCAATTGAGATATGGGCGATAACGACGATATAAAAATCATTAATTAACTATTTTCATTTTGCTTTACAACATGCATATATGTGACCTATTCTTGTCTTGACTTCTAAGCTCTAATATATAATATACATGTAGATTTATTCTTTTGATTAACCCATATCACATTATCTTGTTTCATAATGCTTGCAGCCAATAATGTCTTTTCTGAGGGTTGTAACTCCCATATCTATACAGTGATGATTGATCATGTTAAAGTAGCTTATACGTATACAATGGCAATTGAGCGAGGATCAAAGTTATATTAAATTCTCTGTGATCCGTCCAGAGCTAATACCAATACATATTAGACTCTTATCATTATCTACGTGACATTAATCAAACTCCCTTTTGAGTGTTCATGATCACGGGATGCAGTTAAATCCCTTACAGTTTTTCGTTTTATTAAATTCTCATTTTCAAAGTATATGACGAATCCCTACTTTGGCAGGTTGGCGGATCAAAACGGGCCACGTTTGCCTCTAAACGTTTTCAATCAAAACATTTATAGCCGTCTTCCAATAAATTTTTTATTTTAAAAGTGTCAGGCACGTGAGATCCCGGCTTGTTGAGTTGGCCAGATCCATTTGAGCAGGTTGCTAAAGAACATTTCAAATTATCTTTCAAAAACATGTTTGTTTAGTAGTATTCCATTCAGGACCTTTTTAATTAAGCGAAAGCACTTCTTTTCAGGCAATCCCATGACCATTACAAATTGAAGACCATGCCTTCACACTTAATAACGTCATTTACAAAATAATATATTTATCCCCACATAGCTCGTACTGTTAATTTTGGCATGCTTTCAGACTTTGCACATCATTTATAATATCACAGCTTTGGCCCATTTTCAAATGCAATAGATCGATTACGATTCAAATTTCGCTGAGATTTAAGCATACCGCGCGCAAAAAGTAAATTTACACTTTCGATATTCTTGGTTGTTTCTGCTTTGTCATTTAATTCATTTCTTAGTTCGTTTGAATCCAGCCTTATTATCATTGGTAATGTGCACACATTTTGTTTGATCTCCCGCGCGCGAATGTAGTTTAGATTTACATCGAACCGCGTGGTATTTCTTATTCGGTTCTCCCGTCATGGCGGGATTATCATTTTGGTGCATCGGAAACCACGATGTCAACCCGGCCCAGTTCTCCATCGCGGCGGATACAGTTTAATGCATGCAAACCATTGGCGTCGCCTGTCCGGTTCTCCATCATGATGGATGTCGTTTGGCCATCCGGAAACCGCGTGTGCCGCTTATTCGGTTTCTCGTGCCGTGGTGCCGTTTAATGTCTGTGCGTGGTATCCTTATTGATTCTCCATCATGGCGGATCTTGGTTAATGCATCCCGAAACACGTGGTATCACTTAAAATACATGCGCCATCAAGACCGGATGTCTGGGAATTGGTACGTAATCGCGGATGGTTGTTTGCCCGTGCATATTCATATCATGGCGGATCGCGATTGGTGCATCCGCCCAGTAGGACGATGGAAAATTGAGTGCCATCATGTGAATATTGGGTTGTCATCCGTCGCGGAGTGGTTCGTCAAATATCAATTAATTCGCATTTATGACAGATTCCGTTTAATGAATCGTCTTTATCATCATTCACCCATTCGTTACGGTTTTTCAAATATCACATTTCAATTCCATATTCACTTTTCGTGTTATTCACATTTATGGTTCAGTTTACATTGAATCCGTCCTTTATCATTCCTACATTCGGTTTAATATCACACATTTCAATTCCATAATCATTTTTAAGTATTATATTTTCAAGATCTCAATCATCTTATTTAGCAAACTCATTCTGTGCACATTCATAGCTTCTCTATTCGTATACTCATTCGCGATATCTCATTCATGTATCTTTCATTCATAAATTCTCATTTCACATATTTCATTCCGTATACTCATTCATATACTCATTCATATGTTCTTATCCCTCAATGAATCTATTTTACTTATTGGAATTATTCAATTGGACCATCCAAAATAAGGGTGTGGCATTTTAATGCCAACTAGTCAATTACCTAATAACAGAAAACAGGGACGGACGTATTACTAATTTTCAGTTTCTAACTTCATATTTGACTTTGAATGCTTTGTCCTCATTTAAGCTAAGATTGCTAAGAGGTTCTATTCAATTGGAATCACCCCGATTGAACCACCGAGGCTTCGGATACGTCAGAAACAACGTGGACTACTCCTTGTTCAAAACTGAAATCAAATTTTGCTTGCATATTTTTAATTGAATTTTGAGCCATAGAACCAAACAGTATATTCTTATGGGTTTTTTTTTTTTTCCACACGGTTTCCTTGAGTCTATTTTAATTGGCCACTTGGATCCTCGTCGGATAAAATTGAGCAAAGTTATGGCAATAAATGATCGGCCCAGGAAAGCGAGCATTACGTGTAAATTTTTAAAAGTGTACCGGTACGCTTTGCGCTCGGTGGGGTGTGCCAGTGCACACTTTCAAGGTGGACGGTACATGACACGAAGAATACCTGAATATATTTTCTCCATTTTTTCCATATTTTGTTACGAATCAACTCATACTTCGCCAAACACTTCAAGATACACTTCAAATTCATCTTATGATCTCTTTTCTACTCATTTCATCTTTCACTTACATGTCTTTCTTTAAAAAAATTTCATGAATTCCTCACTCATTCTAATATGGGTAAGCAGCCCATACATAAACCTTAAACATGATGATTAGTTAGGGTTGTTCCTAGTAGGCATAACTCAAATCCTTTCATTGAACTATGAATCCATCCTCCCGAGAGGATTTCATATGCTTCTTGTACTATCTAAGGTTGTACCACCTTATCTTCAAAAATCCAAGGTTAAGATACTGCAATTCTATCAAAACTGCAAAACTTTTTTTTTTGGAGTGTAGTGACTAATAACACAGAAAGCCTGCGAAGACATTCCATGGGTCATCAAAAGGACATGATTAACTTGTACCTTTTTCAGACTATTTACCTTTAACCTCTCTTCCCTCCCTTTTCCTCTTCCCCACCACTCACTCTGTCCCGCTCTGCTCTTTTTGAGACTCCCGACTAGATCTGTTTGATCTTCCCATAAGGCTGCATCATTGACTAGTCAATTAAACAAACCTTATTTTTTGTTTCATTCAGCCTTTGATTTCTTTCTTTTGAGTGAGTCTTATATATTCTAATTTGACCAGCAATCTTCCCTCAAATTTACATTAGCGCAAATCTTATGTACTTTTATGGCGCATAACCTCAGCGATGGTAAAGGCCATTTTGCGTCTTTCGGCACGCGTGCTAGGTCGCAGAGTAAAGTACCGGGATCGCTCCGTTTTATTTTCCGAATTCCTGACTTTGGCTTATATTACCTAAACAGTCCGGCGCGCTGGGAATTGTTTTTTAGTGTTGATGAAACTTACTTGAGTCGAAACACACGGCGGGTTCGGTTGAAGGAATTATGCACATTACAAGTAAGTGAAAATCGACAACTTCGCAGAAACCATTTTGTGTGATGTGACCAGCATCTTTCTTTTTCGGACTTATTGCGCGGCTCAATATTGTATCGAAGCTATATGGATGGATTCAGACTCGAGGGCTTTCCATAGAGTCTAGACACTAAATCAATTTGATTGAAGAAGAAGTTATGATGCGTCCAGAAGTTTATCTTTGAAAGTGTGCAAAGACTCACGCTATAGCGTTGGAATCCACCACAATAAGCGTACGAAGAATCACCTCAAACCACGCAGTGTGATGGCTTCACGCCCGGTGCTTCTGGGAAGCTCTCACCCAGCTCCCAGCCTGCGCCATTTTACGGGCCCGAAAACCATCCGAGACAGCCGCGATCATGAAATGCAATATCTCATCCCCAGTTGATTACAAAACATTGCCACTGAACAGCTGGCGCAAACATGCCAAAAACAGAGGCATGAGCTAAATACACGTCATTACAAGGCGTCAGCTAACCAATTCTATACTTTCCCTTACGTATAACTGCTTTTTATCTGTTTTGACATTTCTAGTGAGGTGTTATCTGGCATCGTCTTCAATCTCAACCATTCTATCATATATTCATTTCATATATTCTCAAATTCATATCATGAATCTATTCATATCATATCATGTATTCATGTATATTCTTATTCTTTATCTAATTTATATCCTTCAACACAGTTCGGGATTGCATAGAAATCGGTTTAAATCTTTCAATATTGATCCCAATCAGCGGGACTAAAATGCCACAGCCTAATGCAGGCCCACGAGAACAACTTATGCCATTGTGACTTTTTATTCCAAGTGGGGAAAATTCGCACCTCGTGGGTTTGGCGAAACTGAAGATTTTAGTACCGCATTATTTCGCGTCGTGGATCAACTTTGTCTCTTAATTAGACCATTCTTATACAAATGGAAACCTTGTAGTAGATCGAGAAAAATGCAAAACTTAGGATTTTCCAAACTTCTTATGAATTCTGGCAAAATCCATTGTTTTTTTGGTAACTCACGCGTATTTTCGTCCAGTGGATGAACTTTAGTTCTTGTTAAGGCCAATTTGGCCCAGACAAAAACTACATATAAATGAAAAAGAGAAGCGAAGAAAATAAAAAATAAAATTTTATTCTCTCACACTCCGTCTCTCTCTCACGGCTGCCCCCAAAAATCTGCTCCTCCTCTCATCTATATATATATATAAGCTTAAGGTGGGGCCCACATGTCCCCCTTGTCCATCTCGGTCCGTTTCAACCTCGAAACAATTGATTTCTTTCCGGTTTCAGTTCTAGTTATCTTAAATGGACATTCTTAACTGGCTGACATTTTTCGAGGTTTTCTAAAAAACCCGTTTTAGTTCTACGGCCTTCGTCTTTCGAGAAATTACGTGAAAAATCATTGTTTTAGAATTCAACGAAATTCACAGCCGGGTGTTCAGATTTCGTAGGGCGATTCAGCGGTGATATCAGTTTACCATCGCGAGATCTAGAAATTTTCCAGTTTTACAAAGCCACGAGGTATTATTTGCTTCTATACTCATAAAATGTCATTTTGAGCGAATACAATTTTAACTTATGCCTACCTAAACATGTTTAAAAGCGCTGAAGTGTATTTTCCCAGGTGTCTGAGGATGATCTCCCACAAAATCACTTCTTCTTGCAAGAGCCTAGCCTTTCTCACGCGCTCCTCAAAAGCGTTTTTAGCACAAATGCAAAAATGTGCTGCTTCTAAGACCACATTTGAGATGATCTTATTCCTCATTTAAGTGTAAGGCCATGTTTGGCTTACACCCCCAAATTCATTTCCATTTTTCTCCCTTTTTGATTCCATTTCGCTCATTTATCAAATTTAAATTCACTTTAGCATTTAAGCTTATTCTATTCTTGACCCTTAGATTACATTTCAAAAATTCCTTTGCCCTTTTTCTGCTTGGGTTTATTTCCGAGTTCAATCATTTCTGTTTTGCATATAACGCATTTAATCCTTATACTCCATGGCTTCATTCACATTTCACAATTTATCACTTTTCGGAAAAACAGGGTTGCGACAATTCATACCGAATAACGCAATAAAATTATTACCATAAAAATTCTCTGATATTTTAGTCACAGGGTGATCTCATCTCTCCTGTCCTCATTGATGTAGTTCACGGAAATGAGAACAATGATACAATTCTTTTGAATAGCAAAACTAATATTCAAGAAGTACTTTCCACGATGTGAGGTAATGCTAGTTGATCACTCAAATTTTATAACAAAACAACATTAACTCTTGCAAAAAAATAATCCCATCAAAATATTTTCTTCAAAAAGGAGCTTACGCTAAATCTGGATGCAAAAACACAATGACTAGTTTAATAAACTTGCAAATTCATTTTAGATTACATAATCAAAATTGAAGAAAAAATGAGTTCGAGAATAGAGATTCGATTTCATCCCCAGTTGAAGGAAAAATGAGCCGATTTACATGAACACCATCTCAGAATTCTAGTTCAAATCATTGCTCTGATCCTAAATGAATCTGAATCTAGAAACAAATAAAAATAAAAGAAAGAAAAAAATAAAAATATATATAATGAGACTTCAGCTTTCCCAAAGATCACAAAGACTTTATTAAAGTCGCTCGAAGCTGCGCACTACTCCCCAAAAGCTTCTATTTATAGGATTAATGTATCTTTGAGCTAAAAAACTGAGGCAAGTCGTTGCCACCAATTGCGCCCCTAGCTGCTTTGCTATCTGATATCTTACGATGATATCACGATTGTAGTTATCATGTTGTGATTTACAAGGCGATGTACGTGACATCTTAAAAATCATTGACACTTCTTATTTTCGATTGGGGTCGGGTACGTTAACGATGTGCATTGACATGGGGCGTGTTGTAGATGGTGATGTGCGACCGACCAGTGCCTCTTGTGTTCGCGCGACGATTGGTCAAGTATTTGCGACATTGTTTAAGACTAATATCGCGACATTGGTCGTTTCAGTTCTTTGTGATTATCTCTGTCGTTGATGTGCGTTGCGACCATTATTGATGTAACGTGCATATACCTTGTTGTTCTACAATCCTTTCCCAATGTCTCCACATAATGTCGCGACATTTATTCGATGTCACAATATTGGACTGATCTCACTAGCTAGGCTACTTAGAACTGATGTTGCGACATTGACATGTTGGTCACTTGTTGATGTTGCAACATTGCCTCTATAGTTCTGATCCATTAAGATGATGTCGTGACATTTATGCTCTAATGTCGCGACATTTGATCTGGTTTCTTTGAAGTCCTTAGCCAGTGCTTTTAGTTGATGTCGTGACATTTATTCTATGTCGCGACATTTGACTTGTCTTACCATTCAGGCTTCCTTTATTGGTTGTTGTGACATTGCCTATCCTATGTCACAACATTGGCTGTGATGGTCTCCAGTATTCAAGCTTTGCTAAATGTCGCGACATCGTTTTGATGTTTCAACATTTGAACGATGTGGTCCTTCCCTTCCTCAATTGGTGTCGTAGCCATGTTGTTGTGATGTCGCGACATGGGGGACATAATTTGACTGTTGGAGTTGTTTATGATGTCGCGACATTTCTGTATCTACTTTCCCTTCTCGACTGATGTCTGACGTACCATAGATTGAACTTTCTCCACATAATGTCTGTGACACTAGACATATCTGGCAGTGTTGCGACATTAGCGGGCCCTCTTTGCACCATCTTGGCTTCTACTCCTTTTTCCTCTTTGCGAATTACCTTATTTCCTTTAAATTTCTGCAAAACAACATTTTTTTGTGAAAGCTTCATAATTCTACACTAAACTGAACTTTTAAACCTGAAATATTTTTGAAAAATGGACTTAAAAATAGATGAGTTTTAGACTCATCAGTCTCCCTCAAACTTAAAGTTTTGCTTGTCCTCAATCAAAGAAAATTATATTTTTTTGTCCTCAAACAATGAGAATACATTTTTGAGGTCATTTTTCAATCAATTCATCTTTTAAATCTGATCAGCATTTAGGCATGAGTTGTGACATCAACTCTAATCAAGCTTCACTTTCAGAATTCTGAAAATTTCCAATTTAAATCATTTAATGTAGCATATAATTCATAGTTAACAAATGAATAGTCATGACTATGTATCGGTGATTACTACCAAAGTGCTTCACACACACCCTTATTAATACGAGGTTTTGAGCACTTTTTATGTAATAATCAACATAATTAACTCAGTTAATATTAAGGACCTTACTGATGCTACTAATCAAAATGTTATGTGAGTTTTGTTGTTTTTATGACTGTTATACCATAGATAGAGGTTGAAACTCGAAGCATGAAGAAATCAGTTGGAATCAGGAAAGCGAAAGGCGAGGAACCGAAGCATAGCAGAGGAAATGCAATAACTATATAAGTTCATAGGGTTGTTGGTGCAGTGTAGAAATTCGCAAAGTGCACTTGATTTCGTAAGTATAATTCTCATAACCATTGTGAATTACCGCTTCTGACCCTGCTGAAGTACCCTTCACTGCGAAAGTTTCTGCCAGCTATCCGCGTATTCAGCTTTTGACCTTTTTGACTTTTTTATCACTTTTTGGATTTCTTCCCAATTTGTCCCCTTGTATCAGTGTTTGTCTTGATTATTTTGGTAATTTGTAATGGGGTTTGGCTATAAAAGCCCCCAGACAAGACATTGCAAAGGAAGCTCTTTTATTTTAATAAAGTTTTGGGGGGAAGCTTTCGACAACTCCTACCAGTTCCCGCTTTTTCTCACTTTCTCTCATTCTCTTTCCACTCTCCTTGTGACGGCCCTCACGGGGATGAGCAGCTGGGAAGATGGTGGCTGAACCTCTTTCTCCTTGAAGAGGAAGGCCACTAGGCAAAGGATCTAAAGCAAGTTGAGGGGTTTCATGGTTTTCACGCAGGTACTCACTAACATTTATGTGTTTCCTTTGAACTCTAGGTGTAGAGCCCTTCAATGCACCTTGAATGATCCGTATTTGATAATCTTTAGGGTTCAGTGGATGCTTATTGTTAGATCCATTGAGATTCATTAGTTATCATTTATTAGTTGTTGGAGGGTGGGTCAAGGAGATACGTTTTTACTGCCTTGAGCCATTAATGCTTAGTGAATACCATTTCCAAATGATAGTTGTTTTGGGTCAATTTTTATAGCTAAATAAAGAATTGGTTCGGGAGATGACTATATGTCATCCTCTCCAACATGAGGAAAAGACCCGAGAAACCCTCATTTGCCCTAAGAGCCCAAGCCTAGTGTCCTGATACTTCAAGGGAATCTCTTTTACATTTTAACTTATTTTAATTTCAATTTCCAAACATTCAGCACTCCTTATTTTTGCTCGAACCCAATCAACGAATTCATAATTTGAAGCTTCACTATAAGTCATTACGAAAAAAAAAACCCATCCTTGTGGGCGATCCTAGAAACCTATGCTCTGATAACAATACTAATGATAGGAGAAATAGGTATAAATTTTTTTGATTCTAGATACCCTACGGCACACGAATCAAGTGTGCATTGGTCTTCCCTTTATAACTGAATTGCATACTAGGTAGCCTTCTGAGAGTTACTTTGCAGAGTGACAATTCTCTCAAAGTAATTTTAAATCCCATAGGCTTGTTGGTCATATTATTCTCCACTAATGTAGACATAACACATCCCTTATAATCAAATAGGTCTTTTGAGCTTGTAATGAATGGCTAAGTGCGGTAAATGACTAGACATTTGAAACAGTATACCGCTTCGTCCTTTTTCTCAACTAAACTAGCCCTTCAAACATCCCCAAACCATATTTGATACATTTTTTTGTCTTTCCTCCTTTGAAGCTTCTTGTTTTTTTTATTTTCTGTTCCACTGCTATTTTCAATTCTGCTCCAAAAGCCTATTTCTGTCCTTTTGTTTCAGATTTGGAGTGGTGCAATGTTTTACCTTTTTTTTTTTTTTAAGCTTTCTACAACCCTTTAGCAAACTTTGGGTCAGTAGTTCCCATACCAATTGGTATTAGGGTACTAGGTGTAGAACACCCCTAAGGACTTAATAGATTAAGGTTAGTAGGCTACAAGGTAAAACTCACTCCTTCTAACTTTCTTCTTTTTCAGCTTCTAAGTTTCCTGTTTTGCACCTCTTCTAGCACAACTTTTTCTTAATTGTCTTCCTTTCTCATCCTTTATTCTCCTTTTTCTTTTCTTTTTTTCTTTTTTTCAATTCAAACTTGCACTCCCCCGAACTTATCCTCTTTCTCATTCCTTCTACACTTATCTGCAGTTTTGGGCAATTTAAGGGTTCTTTATTATAAGGTAGAATTTAAGGAAGGGTGAAGGCTTTTCTCTTTTTTTTTTTTTTTGGTTGTGATGATGAAATAGGCATTAGGTTGAAGTAGGCTAAGGTAATAATAACTCATAGCATATCAAGGTGGGCTTTTAGAAAATCTCAGTCGGATGACCTAAATCATCTTACGCTGGAAATTTGTGATGTCTAGGATTTCACCTTGAAAAATAATGCAACAAGTTATAGGACTCTTTAAAGATTTCTTATAATAAGTCCCATAAGGTTTTCCTAACCTAAGCACAATCAATTTTTTAGGTACTTTTGACCAATGTGTATGAGTATAGGTCATTTTAAAATTTGTATTATTCAATTTGACTAGAATTAATAGCTTCATTAACCTTGATTTCAATTTCAGTTTTCAATAATCTAAAAGTTTAGCTTCTTTATTATCGACATCACAACTTATCACATTTGCAATTAAGACTTCAACCTGTTCTGTTTTACAACAATTTGTTGTGTTATTGTTTTACGATTAAGTCATTCAGTTCATTATACCATAATAAAACCAACATTTCATCAAATTTATTAAAGTCTTCAAACAAGCTAATACAACATTTACTCATAAAATATGTCATGTCATCCAACAACATTCAACTTACAGCTTTCATACAATCAACATTCTAAATTCTCCTTTATTCACCAAAAAAAAGCAAGTTCCAGATTTATTAACATTCCCAAGATTGCAAAATTAAAAGATAATAAAAAACAAAAAAATTTTATGCACACAAATTTCAAAAACTACTCTTTTATTAGAAAAAGGAAACAATTACATTATGTTGTTTACAAGACAAATAAAGAATGATAGAGGAGAGAGAGAAAGAAAGAAGGATAGGAAGAGCTATCTCTTTTTCCTATGTGACTGAGATCTTGAGGGCTTGAGGTTCAATGCTTCAAACTTGTAACTTGCATTTGAGGATGTGAACTCGAGAATGGAGTGTTCTGGTTTTGAAGTTAAGCCCTCTCCATTCCTGTCAGAGAGATACCACTCTTGCATCCTTATGTTTTTCCTAATGAGCTCACCTTGCCTTTGCCTAATGGAGTTCAGGGATTGCTCAAAGTCACCTTGGGCTTGATACATCTTTACAAGGTTCTAGTTCACCAAATCTATGCTCTATGTCCACAATTTCTCCCTGTAATTCAAGATGGACTCTAGCTCTTCATCCCTCATTTGGATGGTTGCTCTAATTTCTTTCTAGTTTTCCTTATAAAGATACCCAAAGGCTTCAGCCTTCTGAAGGAAGTTCTGCTCCGTTTCCTTCTCCTTGACCTCTATCAACTTGATCAACTCTTGATCCATCTTCAACTGATCCTACGCAAAAGCCTTTTCTCTTTCTTTAAGTTCACCCATCAATGCCTTGTCCCTGTTTGATAGCTCTTCTCTTCACTCCTCATCCTTCTCTGAATTGCTCATCTCTCCTCTTCATTTCTTCTCTCATCTCTATCAACAAGGAAAACAGACCTAATGTGCTGCTCTATTGTCCTTCTGCTATCCTGCTCCCCCTTTCTCTTGCTTTAGTGAGCATTCCTATCTTCTTTAGCACCGAGGAAGAACCTTTGGTTGCTCTGGTAATCTCAAACCAACTCCCCCTACCTTTTCTTCTATCTCTAGTTCTATTTCAGCTGTAGGGATTGCCTCTCTTTGCAGTTCTAAAGTTGCCCTTTTTCTTTTCCTTGTTCTCTCAACCTCCTCACCCTGTACTAGAGCTTTTAGGACTCCAGTAAGTGTGAGAGGTGAGGCTCTTAGGCATTTTTCCTCCATCTCACTTAATGCTACACCCCCCTTAATACACAGGAGAGTGATTAAGGCAGGGTGGGGGATATTCCCTGCGTAGTTGTTCTCAGGGTAGTCCATGATGGACTGATCCACTATCTTTCCCACATTCAAGTTAAACCCCTTAACCAATGCATACAAAAGTATGGCACGATCTTGTCTCACTGTGGAGATGAGCTTTGAAGGGGTGGGAATAGAGTTGATGAAATAGAACCATACCTTGATTACTTCTGACAAGTCGCCTCTGTTAATGTAGGCGTTGCAGATGGTCTTAGTCCTTTGCCATACCCCTAGACCGTCTGTCAACTCCTTGACGATCTCTTCAAACTTGGGGTTCTCTTTGAGCTATTCGTACTCCTTGCAATCATTCACCGGCCTTAGCCCCAGGAGTTGGGACATGGCCCTCTCCTTAAAAGGGATGCTCCTCCCCTTGACATAGCACTTCAGGTTCCTTTGCTCACCCAGATTGGCCTAAAACTCTTTGACTAGGGCCCATACTCCCGGCTCCCTATGCTGGCTTAACTTTTCCCAGCCTCGTCGCTCGATCTCTTCCTTAAATGGAGACACCAGCTCCTTAAATCCCATTTCTTCCACAAAACCCTTCTTTTCTAGATGTTTTTGGAACACTTCTACTCCTTTGTAGGAGTAAAAGGCTCTGGCTTCTCCTTCCTCTACCACTATGTCAATCTCCTTTGGCATAACTTCTAGGGCTTTCTCTTGGTTTCCTCCCCTTTCCATTTCTCTTTCAACTTCATCAGCTCTCTCTTGTAAAATCTCTTTAACTACATTTCCTATGACTTCGTTAAGGGTTGGAGAGCTTGGATTCAACATGGTTTGGATTTTTGAGAGGTTTTGAGAAGGCTAGGGTTCGAAAGTGTGGAAAGATTGATGTGATAATGAAAGTTTCTCAAAGTCTTCCTTCTATAGGTGATTTGCCCTAACTGCGATGTCACGACGATGACTTTTTGGTGTCGCGACATTGACTTGATGTCGCGGCAATGTCGTGGTGATGTCATGACATTGTTCAGATTCTCCATTTGGTTTTCCTGGATGTCGCGACATTGAAAATGTAATGTTGCGACATCAACTTGATGTCGCGGCATTGTCGCAACATTACTTTGAAGTCAATCCTGGTGTAGCTCTTGTATCCTTGCAATGTCGCGACATTGACATGTTGATGTCACGACATTGTAGTTATGCTATTTATCTATTAATGTGATGTCGCGAAATTTGAAATCCGTTTTCATGACACTGGCTTCATGTGTTCTTGTATCTTTGCGATGTTGTGACATTTGAAGTTTGATGTCGTGATATTGAGGTAATGTCGCAATGATGTCGCAACATTGGGGAAACTTTTGAAACTTGGTGTTGCGACATTTGTTGATGCTCCTTGAGGAATTGAGTGGGAGTTAGATCGCTTTTAAGCGAGAAACATTGCACGCCGAGAAGAAACGATTCCAACATGAGCGGTAACATTTCGGATTTGTCAGATTGATGCTAAACATTGATTCATGTTATTGCGAAATTTCCATATGACCATTTAACAAGAACTGATCAAAGGCTACTTGCAGTTGGATTTTCTAACTCAAATAAATCACATTCCCCCAAACTTAATCATGCATAATTTTTAAGGAAAAATAGTTAAAAGTAAACTCCCCTTTGTAGTAATCTTTGCATAATTTAGTCTTGTTGGAGATGCTTTAAAATTGATCTTTATGTATCCTTGTAGCTTCTTCATCTTGGCATTCAGAAAATTGTAATTCAATAAATGGTAAATATTTCTAAAAAAAAAACTAAACTATTTCTACACTACTCAAACACACAAAATTTTAACCAAATCAAATTGACTATGAAAAATTTTAAAATTGCTTGGGTTGCCTCCCAAGTAGCTGCTCATGTTTTATGTCTCTAACTAGACATTTCTTTGCGATGTTTCTCGTTCGGCAATTACATCCACCTCTTGAATTTGGGAGTCTTCATATTTAATCTTCTTTCTAGGTAGTGTTTGACCTCGACCATTCACTTCAAATTCTATCTTGAGAATTGGTTTAAGTGTTGTGCTCGAGGGTTACTTCTTGACTACGTATATGGACCACTCGCCTTGATTTGAGTTTTCTGGGAAAAAGTTTTATTTAGAATTGTCTGATGGGACTTGATCTCCTACTCTGAATTCCTTCCTCAGAATCTTCTAATCATGCCACTTTTTAGTCTTATCCTTATAGATTTTGGAATTATCATAGGCTTCATTTCTCGGCTCTTCTTATTCATTCAATTGGAGAAGTCTCTTTTCTTTTACAAATTGGAAATCAAAGTTCATCTTTTTTATTGCCCACATTGCTTTATACTCAAGTTCTAGAGGTAGATGACATTACTTTCCATAGACAATTTTGTATGGGGACATTCCAATAGATGACTTATAAGTAGTTCTATAAGTCCAACATTCCACTCCGACGGCATCCATTACACCGTATCGAATGGCTCCGGTAGAGTTAAAAGAATTGAAGCTTCAGTTGCAAGAATTATTAGAGAAATGATTTATTCGTCCGAGTGTATCACCATGGGGAGCTCTAGTGCTCTTTGTTAAAAAGAAATATGGTACACTTTGGTTGTGTGTTGATTATAGGCAATTGAACAAAATGACAATGAAGAACAAATATATGTTACCAATGATTGATGACTTGTTCAACCAATTGAAAGGTGCAAGTGTCTTTTCGAAGATTGACTTGAGATCTAGGTATCATCAATTAAGGATTAAGGATGCAGATGTGCATAAGATGGAGTTTAGAACACGGTAAGGACATTATGAGTTCCTTATAATGCCTTTTGGGTTGACAAATGCTCCAACGGTTTTCATGGACTTAATGAATCGTGTTTTCTAGCTGTATGTAACTCAATTTGTCATGGTGTTTATTGATGACATCCTTGTGTATTCAAAGGATCGGGAAGATCATGATACACACCTTCGAATAGTGCTAGAAACCTTGAGAAAGGAATAGTTATATGCTAAATGGAGCAAATGCGAATTTTGGTTGAGAGAAGTGTCCTTTCTTAGACACATTGTATCGGAAAAAGGAATTTGAGTGGATCGGAAGATAGAGATGATGATTATTGAATGGAAACCAGAAAAATGTCACGGAAGTCGTAGTTTCTTATGGGATTGGTAGGTTACTACAGAAGGTTCGTTAAGGGGTTTTTCGATGGCGTGCGGCCCCAGATGTGGTGCTCGAAAGAATGTGAGATTTGAGTGGAGTGAAAAGTGTCAAGTTAGTTTTGAAAAGTTGAAAGCATTCTTAACCGAGGCACTGGTTCTTACTCAGCCGACCTACGGTAAAGAATACATGATTTTTAGTGATGCTTCATTAAATAGACTTGGATGTGTCCTTATGCAAGAGGGTAAAGTGGTAGCTTATACTTGAATGGTTGACAGCATGCAGAAAGAACTACCACACACATGATTTGGAGTTGGCGCCATTGTGTTTGCATTGAAAATTTGGAACACTATCTTTATGGAGAAAGTGTTTCATCTACACCGATCAAAAAAATCTTAAGTATTTTCCCTCGCAAAGAGAGCTTAACTTGAGACAATGTAGATGGATGAAATTGATCAAGGATTATGATTGTATGATCGATTATCATCCCGAGAAGGCTAATGTAGTAGCAGATGCTCTAAGTAGAAAGTCAGTACAAACGCTTCGAGCTATGAATGCTCATTTGTCATTATCAAACGATGGTGCAATAGTAGCGAAATTGATAGCAAAACCGGATTTATTGAATCAAGTGCTAGAGGCACAAAAGAATGATGAGAAAATTTCCACAATTGTAAATTAGAGTAGAGAGGGGAAAGAAACCGAATTTACAGTGAACGAGGATGGATTTGTGTATTATAGAGATCAGGTTTGTGCACCCAATGATGATGAGTTGAAGAAATCCATTCGAAAGAAGGCACCTGATGGATCTTTTTCTATGCATCTCGGTAGCAAAATGTATCAGGATTTAAAGACTTCATATTGGTGATCCGGAATGAAAAGAGATGTTTCAGATTTTGTGACCAAGTGTATGGTGTGTCAGAAAGTGAAAGTTAGACATCAAGTTCCTTCAAGATTGTTACGGCTATTCTCGAGGATACACCCAAATGGAATGGGGCCAGAATCCTGATAGTTTTGTTGTCGGGTTAACGTTGGCAAGGGAAAGCGTGATTCGATTTGGTCGTCGTGACCAGTTGGCGAAGATAGATCGCTTCTACCCGATGAGGCAGGCTATTCATACAACAAGCTAGCAGAGCTTTACATAAAGGAAATAGTTCGGTTACATGGGATTCCAATATCGATCATTATAGATAGAGATACGAGGTTTACCTTGAGATTTTAGGGAAAGTTGCAAGAGGCTTTGGGCACTCGACTGAATTTCAGCATAGCGTTCCACCCACAAACGGATGGACAATCAAAGAGAGTGATCCAAGTGTTGGAAGATATGCTAAGAAGTTGTGTGATCGACTATGAGGGTAGTTGGGATAGACACATTCCTCTAGTTGAATTTGTGTCACCCAGCCAAATGGCTTCCCGATCGAGTATTGGAATGTGGTGCACTTCTGAGGCTTCTCTACGGAAGAAAATACAAAACATCATTGTGTTGGGTAAAGTTAGTGAAGAAGATAATTAGCCCCGATTTGATTCGAGAAACCAAGGAAAAAGTGAAAGCGATTAAAGAAAGATTGAAAGTGGCCAGGGATAGACAAAAATCCTACGCCGACATGAGGAGAAGGGATATTCAATATGAGATCGACGAAAAAGTGTTTTTGAAAGTATCGCCTTGGAAGAAGGTAATAAGATTTGGGAAAAATGGCAAGTTTAGTAAAAATGTCAAATGGATACCCAAGGGTCCTAACTGAGGAGTGTAATGTTAAAAATGTAAATAAAATGAAATGAAATTGAAATGAAAGTGAAATGAAGTGTTAAAATGGTAAAAATGAGAAATGGGAATTAATGGAGTAGCCAAACATGGCCTTAGCCATGTGGCGGATTAAAGACCAATTTTGGTCTTAAGCCATTGCACATTTCCGTTTGAGAGAAAGAGAGCTAGGGCTTGTGGAGAAAGGGAGATTGGTGATTTTTCTCAGTAACCAGAGTTTGAGAGATCGAGAAAGAAGAAGGATGTTTGAGTATTGAAGAATCAAAGATTAAAGAGTATGGAAACCAAACCCTAACTTTCTTTTCTTGTGTTGGGTTGATGAAAACCCCAAAATTCTTGGATGAAAGTGTTTGTATTGGTTGTAAACAAGTTTTTAGGGTTGCTCTAAGTTGTGTTTGGTTGTTTTGATTGGTTTGGATTGGTTTTGAGAAAGTTTTGTATAAAGGAAATGGTGAAGTTTCAAAGGAGTTGCTGTCAAATTTTTTTCAAAAACCCTGTTCTTGTTTTGGCTATAGGTTAAGTTATAATCATCCAAATGGAGTGATTCCAATTGTTAAATAACCATAAGATCTAGAGCTACAAATTTATAGAAGGTACCAGGAGCAAATTGTAGATCTAAGGCTCCCGAATATGGGTTTAAAGGTGAGTTTTGGGTGGCTCATGGGTATGCTCTGTTTTGGGTGTAGTTGTGGTGTTTTGGCCATAAGTTGAGTTTCACTCATCCAAATTGAGTAATTAAAACTTATGGATAAACTATACTTCTAGGGTAATAATTTGCTTGAAGGAAGTGTATGTAAATTGTAACCCCAAAGTGCCCAAAAATCTATCAAAGCGGAGCTATGTGAAGATTCTGTTTTGCAAATTAGAGTAGTCTAGATGTAAAATGCAATAACTTGAGTTCTGTTGATCCAAATTGGATGATTCCAATTGGAGAAGAAACCTTATAACCATAGCTTCAAATAAGTGAAGGAACCATTAACAATATATGGAGTTAAGACCCCAAAAATCGAAAATAACAATAGGTGATCCAGTGAGCTAGGCATATTGACTAGTTTGGCATTAAAATGCCATAACTTGACTTTGGGTGATCCAAATGAGATGATTCCAATTCCTACTGTAAATAGACTCATAGAGTTATCATTTTATTGAAGGAAGCATGAGAAAAATATGGTTCATGTGTCCCCAGAAAATTTTTCAAGTGGAGTAGTGGGTAGACATCAACCCTAACCAAAAATCCTAGAATGCATAACTGATTTTTCTTTCTTGGGTTGTTCTTTAATTGTGACATATTTGTGATGGATTAGGGGTTGGTGATGAGAGCAGTCCAGAATGGGATTAGAAGATAAAAATCGAAGCGACAACCTTTTGAGTTTGTTCTTCAATCTCTCTCTTGTTTGAATTTAGAAAGTTTGATCTACACTCTTCTTTCATTGTTTTCAAAATTGATTGTGAAATATTATGAAATATTGAAATGATTTATGATAAATTTCATATTGATTTGTTTTAAATTGATTTGGACATGGAATTCTTGAAATAAATTGCATATGAAAATTTGCATGAGTGTTGAAAAATAAATTATTATATCCAAATGTATGTACACTATTGTAAATTGTATTGAATGATTTGAAGGCCCTTAAAAGAATGTTAACAGTTAAAATTCAAGTTAAGGATAGATTAGTATACCAATAAGGGTCAAATTAGTAAATGCTGAGTCAAATTAGTAATCTTGCAGAATGTATCTGATGTCACTCGATCCATAAGCCTAGCTAGGCAGTAGCCGGTAGTATTCCGAGAAATTGATTTTTATGCTTGACCAGCGGCCAGTGAGACCATATTGTGTTATAAAACCATTTTTATACTGGCCTACAGCCCAACGAGATCTTGTCGGTGATTCGTTATCCTGTGCACCGAAAGCATAGGTTAAATTCGATAAGGGCAAAATGATAATAAGATTGAAAAGTGCATGATTTGTGATTTGAATAATTTAGTGCATATGAAATTGCATAACTTGAAATGACCAATGAATTGTAATTGAATGTAAATGAAATGAAGTGAATATATATATATATATATATATATATATATATATATATATATATATATATGTGTGTGTGTGTGTGTGTGTGTGTGTGTGTGTGTGTGTGTGTGTGTATGTATGTATTGTACTGCATTAGTCATTGGAAAAATGTACAAAAGCATTGTTTTATAAACATTACATGAATTGATTTAAACTGAAAATGCTTAACACGTTGTTTTTGTCATCGCATAGGTATCGAGTGAATAGGCATGAGGACAAAGACCTCAGAGATTTAGAGTCAATGTCAAAGCTTCGCAGTGTTGAAGTAAAGATCCAACCATGCATTCATGAAATGGATTTGACCATTTTGTATAAACTCTGATTTTATTTTGTAAATGTTTTGATATTAAAAACTTTGATATATTTTGTAAATGATCTTATTGAAAAGGGGATATAATCCCATATTATACAAATATGGGATTTATCCCAAACTGATGGGCCTACCACAAATGTTTTGATGCATATTATTATATATTCTACAGTATACGGAAAAAAAAAACGTATTTGTATTCGTAGCGGTAGCGCTGGACTTTACATTTATTTTAGTATTAGAGCTATAGTTAAATTGTTAGAAAAAAAAAAGGGGTGTTATATTTTATTTTGGTATTAGAGCTATAATTAAATTGTTAGAAAAAAAAAAAAGGGTTGTTGCATATGTAGTATAGTCTCTAAATTTTTCAGGCAATGCTCAAAACTGGATCCATACACTAGGAAGTCATCCATAACAATTTGCATAGCCTCTTCCACCATATTTGAAAACATGGACATCATACATCTTTAGAAGGTGGCTAGAGCATTGCATAATCTAAATGGCATCCTACTAAATGCAAAGGTGCCATACGGACATGTGAAAGTAGTGCTCTCCTAGTCCTCAAGGGTTATGGAAATTTGATTATACCTTGAATACCCATCAAGAAACCAAAAATAAGGTGTCCAGCCAACCTATCCAGTATCTAATCAATGAAAGGTAAAGGATAGTGATCCTTTCTTGTTGTTGTGTTCAATTTTTTGTAATCACTGCACACCCTCAAATGCATCCAGTTCTTGTAGGCGCTCGATCCATTCTTCTCATTTACGATCACGGTGAATCCACTTTCTTAGGAACCACGTGAATTGGGCTTACCAGTGGAGATTTCATATATAAAGCCCGACCTATTCAGCCATTTCAACACTTCTTTTACAACTGACTTCTTTCATTCTTTGGATTCAATCTTCTTTGATGTTCAATGAAGGTTTTTTCATTTTCCTCTAACGGGATTTTATGCATACATATGGAAGGACTAATTCCTTTTAAATCTTTTATAGGCCAAGCAATGGTTCCCTTATATTTCTTGAGAATTTCCAATAGTTTCTTTTTCCTTGCGCTCTATCAAGTCAACCGATATAATTACTAGTTAGATTTTTCAGCTTCAAGAAAGGCATACTTCAAATGTTCAGCCAATTCTTTTAGAATCAAACCCTCTGAACTTGTGTTTACTTCTAAAGCCTTCTCTTCACCAACTCTTTGGATTTTGCCTTCTTTCATGGCCGTGCCACTTTTAGTTGAGTGGGTTCATAAATTCCAACATCACAGATACTCGAATCTTTGGAAATTCATCTCATTTTCATTCATTAAACTGCGAATCTTCTGATCATTTTTTTAGTTTTAGGCCCAATGGGAACTTTTTGTTTCTCTGATCTTCTGATGATATTATCAAATTCTAGTTGTTTCAAACTCTAATTGAGATTGAAATGCACTGCCTCATCCTAAACCCTGAGAGTAAGTTCTCGTTTCTTCACATTTATCAAAGTTGCTGATTAGTACCCAAATAATGCTATTTTGAACCCTGTTCAGTGCAGGTTTTGAGCACTTTTTGTGTACTAATCAACTTAATTAACCTGATTGGCACATTAAGGTCCTTGTTATACTACTGATTGCATTTGTGGAAAATTTTGTAGTTTTTGCCAGCTAACCTCGCTAAAATTGTTGAGTAGCTCGATCATGAAGAATCCAAATCGAATTCATAGCTACAGGGTGGAAACTAGAAGAAAAGAAAGCAAAAACCAAGAAGAAATGGAGCAGCAAAAGAAATGGCGAGTACGCAAAATTTCGCAACCTCTGAGTGCGCGGGTTGCGAATTTTGTGACCTCCGGGGGTGTTCACCATACTTGTTGAACTATTTGACTCCTTTTTTATCAATTTTTGTAATTTTCCTAAATTACCCTTAATGTAATAGTAGGTGGTTAATATATTTTTGCATTTCTCATGGTGAGGCGTATAAGCTCTGCTACCTTTGTACATAGGACATCTTGATCTTCATTAATACATTTCCTGAGCGGGAATTTTCCCACTTCTCTCATTTTTCTCTCACTTTCTCTTGTCGTTTATCAACGGCGGAAACCTCTAGGATAATGACTCAGAGGATGAGTGGCTAAACCCCCTTTATCCTTGAAATTGGAGGCTGCGAAGGGAGGGTTTCACAGGGTTATGAGGGTTCTCGCAGTTTCAACACAGGTATTTATTGTCATTTGTATGTGTCTCGGCTGATCTTAGGTTCAAATCCCCTTATACTCACTTGAATGACACATGGTAGCAATCTTTTAGGGACCGATGGATGCTTATTGTTAGATCGGCGAGATTCATTAGTTACCATTTATTGATTCTTTATGGGTGGGTTAAGAAGATAGGTTTACCTTTATGCAGACATAAATGATAAATAAACACCATCTTTCAAAAGGAAATTTATTAGGGTCCGGTTTTATAGCGAATGAAGATGGAGTTCAGAAATGACTATAGGTCTCATCCTTCTGTGAAGGACGAGAACCTCTCATTTTGCTTGGGACCCCGAATCCGATCTTTGATACTTGAGGAACCTTAACTACATTTTATTTCATTTCATTTTCAGTTTCCAAACATTACCCCTCATTGTTTTTACCAAACCACAGTGATATCAAGCGAATTCTGTTACAGACAGCGAGAAATCATTTTGTGCCAAAACTCATCCTGTGTTTGATACAAATTATATTACGTATGTCTTTCTGATGAGTATTTGGTTTATAAATTTTGTTGATTCCGAACCACCTCCGTGCACCACGCGAATCAAATGGCATCATTACCAGGGATGGTGCCTTAGTGCAAGTAATAAGCTGTTGAACTTGTGATCCTCATCACAAGTATTACTGAACTTTTATCTCTTTCAACTTTCCTGCTTGGAGTTCCTTTGCTGAGTTGGAGTCAAATTCTTTCTTTATCCATATCTGATTTTTTTGTACTTCTTGATAACCTTGTTAATGTGTTTTTGCTTCTTGTTGGTGTTATGTTTTGTTCATATTGGAGTTTATGCACTAGTGGGATAGGAACCGACAGCGGAGTTAGAAGAATCGGTGCCCTACGGGAGCGAGGCGTGAAGTAAGCTGAGACGATCGGATGGACCCACACTGAAACTGACAAAGCCCAGCGGGGTATAGAGGAATCTAATGCATATAGGTCCTTGAGGGACCACATACATCCCAGGTGAGTGCCCTCATGTATTGTGCCTAGAGGGCATGATTGTCGAGACCTTACGATGTGCCTCTGCTCCCCTTTCCATGGTTGCAGAGTGAGAACCCTACTCACACATCGGGAATTTGAGGAAATGCATAGCACCTTCAAAGAGGATGCTTCGATATGGATCTAATGAGATGAAATTTTCCTCGACTCACGAAGGATAAAGCGAGATTTGGCTTAACTCTCTTAAGTAGGGACCGACCGAGATTGGATAGAAATGCAGGCTGAGTTCTTAAATAAATTTTTCTCCACACACGAGGAACCAGCAGTGCGAAGGCGGTTACACCTTTGCGGCCCATGGCTTGAGAAATTCTACCGGTTTAGAAGAGTACTTGGAAACCATCGATGCATGTCCTCACGAAGTGGCTTTGACACATGGATCTTTAGTCAATCATTTTATGAGGGAATATCCTGTATGGAACAATTATTAGAGACTAAGTGTGGAGGGACTTCATGAAGCCGAGAATCCGGAAGAAGCCATGGACTTCTACTTTATGTAATGAGACATCTAAAGCTTGGGATGAACCAAACCCGAAAAGTAGAGAGGATGAGGCCCTGATGAAGCTTGAAGGCATGTACTCCTCGCGAAGGTTTTCATGGAAATGGAAAGCTGAGTTATCGACCTTAGCGAAGGTTGGAGGAGCTCGAAATGAGAAATTAACATGAGGTGAGTAGTAATTGAGACACACAATCTTTGCTTGACCCGGCCTTGCTTCATTTGTCGATCACGAGCACCCGAGAGAGCATTGTGCAACGCTATTTCTTCAATGAGGAGAGGATAAATGAGCAAACGATGTTGTGGGACGATACAAACCACCCGGCCAATGCGCTTTGGCCGACACATATAATCCCGATTGGAAGAACCATCCTAACCTCTCACTAGAAACCCGACCTCCGGCCATATTACCCCACGGTGCCGCAATGACCAGTATAGTTTCCTAATCTCGACCGGCCGCCCATGACCCTTATCTCGATTGAAGCTGACTATAATGAATTTGAAGCGAAGTAGGCGGCGGGTAGTTTGTGGAAACGAGAAGGCAATGAATGCTCGAGAGCTAATGGAGGATCGACACGGTCAGCTGCTGAATAAGAAGATTGAGAACTGCGTGCGATATTGCCCGGAAATTTAATGACTTATGACTAATAAATTTCTAGATTGGTAACCACGAGGTGTAGGAAAAGGAAATTCCCCTCCCGGTCACGGCCAATCAGGGAGTGCCTGAATTATGCTCTTCTAGTGAACGACTCGGGATAGATGAAGTCGAAAGTAGTTGTCACTGCGAGGTGGTAAGGAGGTTGAACGGCCCTGATGAGCCGAAAGACACGGGAGAAAAGGCGAACACGAGAAAGTGAGATCAAAGATGATGCAGTGAAAAAGGGCACATCCCTACCTTTTCCTCAAGCACTAAAAAGCAAGAAAAAGGCTATCAACTAGGCTGAAAATCTAGAAGTGACGAGGTAGGTGAAGGTTAACATCCCTTTGTTAGACATGATTAAACAAGTTCTACAATATACGAATTCTTGAGGACTTATCTGTAGTGAAAAGGGTTAAATGTTGATAAAAGGCCTTCCTATGAGAACAAGTCGATGTCATCATCAATGCAAAACCTAGTAGTCTGAGACGGTACATCCGACCATCTCGGTGGTTTATCGGTGGGACACGTGTGGAGAAGGCCTTCTTTTGGACTTAGGGCGGTGTCGACTTCTTTGCCTTATTCGGTGTCTGAAGCTAGGTTTGGGAGGTGAAATATGCATAATCCCACATTATCCTAGTAGACACATCCTTAAAAATCCCAGGAGCATTGTGGAGGATGTTTCCAATCTACAGTGGACCAAATTCTAACATCCTGTAGACTTTGTTGTGTATCTGAACGATTGCAATGGGAGCTAACTACGTACCTATTATTCTTGAAAGACCATTCTTAGCCACCTCCAATGTGATCATTACCTGCCGAAATGGAGTTATGCAACTTACATTCGGAAATATGACTTTGGAACTCAACATTTTCCACTTGGGCCGCATGCATGCGAGTAGAAGAAGGTCGGAAGAAGTATGCTTGATTGATACTATTACGGAAGGCAGAGTTGACGGCCCTTGATTCTGAGGATGTTACGATTGAGGCGGAAGATTTCCATGAAGAACTACAGGAAACCCAAGAACTTTGTGTTGTATATGGGCCATGGAGAAAAAAGGAAAAAATTATGCCCCTGCTAACTAAAGACACAAACAGTGAGCCTCATAAATTGGACCTCAAACCTCTACCTGTGGAATTGAAATATGCATATTTAGAAGAGGACGACCCGATGCTGATTGTAATCTCTTCAGCGCTCGATGCTTCTGAAAAGCGGTCATTTGGAAGTCCTCGAGAAACGAGCGGGCTATTGGGGTAGAAAATCTTTGATTTAAAGGAGATCAGCCCCTTGGTTTTGCACCATTACATCTGCTTGAAGGAAGCCAAAACGGTAAGACAACGGAGAGAGATTGAATCCTCATATGTGAAGTGGCTCATGCAAAAGTTCTCAAGAGTTACTACAATCAGCATCATTTACCCGTATCGATAGTACTGGGTGAGTCGACTCGGGTTGTGCCAAAATATGGGGTGACCACGGTCGCGCGATGAAAAGGAGAAGAGTGCCCACCCCTTACCCGCAGGTTGGAGGGTATCATTGATTATAGGAGGTTGAATGAAGTGACAAGGAAAGATCACTTCCATTTACCCTTCGTTGATCGGCTCCTTGAGAATTCCAGAGAACGTCTCACGCTTCTTGAATGATTTACTCATCTTTCTTTCAGGTGAAATTTCAACGGAAGACGAAGACTACCTTCACTGTCCATTTGGGACTTATGCTTGGAAGAATGCCCTTGATCATCACGATGCCCTGCCACATTCCAAAGATGCATGCTCAGTATTTTTAGTGACATGGTGGGGGGCGCGTGTAAGGTCACATGGATGACATCCGCGACATAGGGTGGTTTTTTGAAGAATGCTTGATCAACCTTGAACTTGTCACATACAGTGCATTAGAAAAATTTAGTCTTTGAAGCTGGGAAAAATGCCATTTTATGGTAAACCGGGGGTGTGTTGGGGCGTATCATATCGACAGAGGAATTAGAGGTTAATGACAAAAAGTGAGTTAATTTCCAAACTTCATTTTGTAGTGTAAAGCCGGTAGAGCCGATTCACTTGGACATGCGAGCTCTCTTTGGAGTTCATTAAAGACTTTCCGAATATTGCAAAGCCTCTTTACAAGCTATTGGAAAAGGATGCCAAATTTGCCTGGAATGAAGACTACCAAAGGAGCTTCGAGGAGCTCAAATCCTACTTGACCACTGCACCAATAGTAAGGGCACCTAACTAGCAGTTACCCTTTGAAGTCATGTGTGATGCAAGTGATCATGCCATCGGAGTAGTTCTCGAACAAAGAGAAGAGGGGAAACCTTATGTGGTTTAATATGCAAGCAAAACCTTAAACGAAGCACAAAGGAACTACACCGCCCCTGAGAGAAAGAGGCAGTGGTAGTGATCTGCGCCTTGGATAAATTTCTTGCATGCTTGGTGGGGTCGGACATCATTATCTTCACATATCATTCAGCTTTTGTTTGCCTCCTTACGAAAGCGAATGCGAGGCTAGACTCATTAGATAGGTCATACGCTCCGAGAATTCCTTTGCGAATCAAAGATAAAAAGGGAGTAGAAAATGTTGTGGCAGATCATCTTTCTAGACTAACCATAGCACACAACACTCATAGCCCTCCAATTAATGATGAGTTTCCTAAGGAATCCCTACTGGCAGTGGAAAGTACCCCATTGTATGCTCACATTGCCAATTTCTTGGCAATAGGATAAATCCCAGTTGAGTGGAAGGCACAGGACAAGAAGTTCTTCTTTGCAAAGATCCATTCCTAATATTGGGAGGAACCCTTCTTATTTTATTCCAAAATATTATGCGTCAGATTATTAAAAGATGTGCCTAGAAAATATTAAAGAATACTGATCCTTTGCCCGTGAGAGTGCATGTGAAGGTCGTTTGCTTCGACGCCGAAAGTGCTCTGTCAGGTTTTTAATGCCTTTTCTCTTGAGGATGCCCCTGACGTATGCCATGGATCACGACCGTGCGAGAATAAGGAAAATCTCTCGTCGTCACATGATGCCTCTAAACCCAATATTAGTAGTTGATTTATTCGATGTTTGGGGCATCAATTTTAAGGGGCCATTTCCTGCTTCTTTTGGATACATATATATATTGGTGGGGGTTGACTATGTGTCTAAGTAGGTTAGACGGAGTTCCATCTGTGAGACCACGAGGTGGTAGAAGTTTTTGAAGGAAAACATCTTTTCAAGATTTGGGGTTCAAGGCCGTAATTAGTGATGGAGGTTCACACTTTTCCAATAAGCCTTTTGAGGAACCTCTATTAAATAGTGTAAACACAAAGTAGCCACCACGATACCATCCTCGGTAGTGGTCGAAGTTGAGCTCCTGTGAGAAATCAAGACTATATTGATAAGTGGTGAACTCAGCCAGAGGAAAAGATTAGTCTCCAGCGCTAGATTCACTGTGGGCATACAGGATAGCCTTCAAGACAATCCTGGGTATGTCCCCTTATCGTCTAGTCTATGTCAAAGCATGTCACCTACTAGTGGAGATTGAATATAAGGCATGGTGGGCAATCAAAAAGCTAAACCTAGACTTAGGAAGCGGCGCAGGTTACTTGGTATCGATGAGAATTTGCAGAAGAGGCGAGAAATGATGCATACTTGAACTTCAAGATTACGAAAGATAGATTGGAAGAAATGGCATGATCGGGTTTGATATCACGCAAAAGTTTCAAGCGAGGAGATCACGTGTTCTTTATGACTCAGCTTCACCTCTTTCAGGGCAAGCTCAGTAAAGATGGGCCAAATTATTCCTTATCCTTAAAGTCCTATTATCGATGGAGCGGAGTGGACTGTTAAACTCAGGGCAATGAGGTGTTCAAAGTCAATGGCGAGGTTAAAGCCATCGTGGGGTTCCGCAGACAGGGAGAAATCCCCCTCCTTGACCTTCTATGGTTATCGGCTGCTCTGAGTTGGCTTGGTCTCGATGAGATTGAAATGCCATTCCGTAAAGTTTATTGAATTTTAAATTATTTCATTTTTTTTATAGTAGCTTAGTTTTGTTTATAGTTTTAACTTTCTGTTGTATTATGTTATTTTGTTTCTGGGGGTTTACGGTTTCAGTTAGTAGAATTGAAACTGTTGGTGAAATTTCGCGGTGTTGAAATTTATGACTGCGAAATTTTCCCTTTACTACTGCGTCTCTTCATCCTCTCTACTTGTTCATCTCCCAACGACTTTTCGTTTCCTATATCCCAGATTTTTGAACCTAGTTTTTAGTGTGCATCTATGGACACTAAATAGGGTAAACCTTCCACCTTCCCTACTCCTTCTATATAAACCCCAACCCCTTTCTTGTTAATTCATTTCATTTCCTTTCTGAAAAAGAACCTCTCACTCTCCATCACTTTAATCAGGCATGGCCCATTAAGACGCGAGGACACGGCTACGAGGCCTTGTGTGCGGCCTTCTCCCTCCTCTGCCGTGGCCGCCACCTATTACAAGTCATACTGTAACTGATCAGCGGTAGTTTCTATGATCGGTCTGTCCCGTTCCCTCTGTGCGGTGCGGTGAGGCTACGATTAGGTACCACGGTAGGGTATAAAGATCATTAAAATTTGTATCCTGGGTGTCTTCTTTGTAGTGCGAAATTTCATTGTGATAGCGGTCTGAAAGTCGAACACGGGGATGGGTTTTCTTCGATGAATGAGTGCATTTGGAGTTGGTAGTATTTCTCTTTGGATTTTGGGTTTGTTCAAAAAGCAGTGGGTTGGATGGTTGTAAATTACATAAATTAAGGAAAATTCTAACTCCTTGAAGTCTTAGGTCCTTTGGATTGGATTTTTAAGGTGTATTCGCCCTTTCGGGTTTGTTTCCTACAGCGTTGGGGATAATGACACATAGTCATTTCCCGAAGCCGGATATGATTGCCTTTAAAACCTAAACCTGAAGTACTCCTCGTGAGATATGGCATTCGGTGAGCATTCAAGTCCTTAGCAGTGTGTATATGGCCTCGAAAAGAACGACTAAGCAATAGGAGGCAATTAAGTGGATGACAGTGGATCCCCAGATTAGCGACCACTTTGTAACCACGAGCTTGCGAAAATACACATTGGCGAGGCTGAATCTAGGAGGTTTCAACACAGGGTGAGATCGCCGAGGGGAGCTTAGAAGTAAGCTCTATAAAATCTGAGTGTGATAAATGAGGCATGGCACCTCTGAAACCTCCACAGTGACCCTCCTTTTTCGAGGAAAGGGCTTTAGCCAAGCATATCTTGGTTTGTCATCACCAGGAGTATGTTTGGTTCTTAGAAAAATGAAAGAAATGAAAAGAAAGAAGCGGGGCCAAGCAAAAATACTTTATGCTTAGAAAGATTGATTGACGATCTGATTTGACAGTGTATAGCACTTACAAAATGTGTGAAATGCAGAAATAACCAATATAATAAGATTACATTGAGAATGAAAATAGGAATTATACAAAAGCGGGGTTGTTTGGATCAAAATGAGAGACGATAATTTCGCTATGCGCATTCAATTTCGCTATCATAAGCGTCGAAGGCATAGCGAAAATTCAAATTTTAAGCTATGCACCACTGATATTTTAAGCTATGATGGCAATTTCCCGTATGATAAGCGAACCCAACATCATAGCGGCGTATAAGCGAAATTTCGTAGGGATTGCGAAATTTTACCATTGTAGTTCTTGGTACACCCGCGATCATGCGGAAATTTTAAGCTATGCCATAGCGAAAATCCACACTCTGCATTGCCTCTGCTGTCGAGTTCGGTATCCATTTCTTGGTTCTCTTGACATTTCTTCAGCGGCTCGATCTGATAGAAATTCATCTGAACTTGGCATATGGCTTTGAACCGGCTTAGGATTCATCTGTTCATTTCTGTCCTCGATCAGGTCAGAAGATGGAGAAGTGTTTGGCTGTAAAAACTACCCTGACACCTACGGAAATGCGTAGTAACACAATAGGGACATCGATATGCGGAGTTGAGTTATTTGGAATGATTAGTACCTAAAAGTGCACAAAACACATGATGAATAGGATAAAAAGAGCACTTTTTGAGCCTTAATCACTGACCTACACATTGCTAGTCCCTTAGCAGTGAAAGCTCACCTGACGAAAAAGGGAGAACATGCGGATGTGTCTGAAAAAGTATGTATGAACAAAAATTGTGGGTATAGGCAATGTCTAAGCTTGATGTCGAAGGTTGGAGCCACTGCATTAAAATCGGTTGAGGCGCATGCCATACGGATCAATTCTTTGGGATGATGTTCACCCGAGGAATCGACACAAAGCTTCCAGGAGTGCTTGCTATAAGTGTATAGGGGATCGGTTGCATCAATAAACTAACTAGGCGCCTTTGACCCGGCTCTGCTGACAATGCCTTAGAAGGGTGACCCGACGAAAATAGAATCAATTCCCTCTTATTTCATACCTTTTTTCTAAAGTAATGTAGGATCTTGATATTGAGAATTCAACCTACTTTAGAATCCGTATAACGAGGATCCATAGATGACTTCCAACTGACTAAGGTTTAGGGCATCAAGCGAAAAGGATCTCTCGACCACAAACTCTACGAGCTTCACGGGGCTACGAGATGATTTTGAATTTCAGCACCTACAACTCGCTAAATGATAGGTCGAAAACGTGGTGTGTAAAATATACGCTATCACAGCCTTGAGGCTGCGTGTTGCCCCAGTAATATAGTGTACGAAAGATGCGGATGTCGATCCACGGGGACGGGAGAATTGAATACAAAGATGTGCTTTTAGATATTATCGAGTAAGCGTATTGTGAGAAAGAAATCAAATGTGAATTTCAACTAAACTATCAATCTTGCGGTCTTTGTGTGTGAAGACTAGAATTTACATCTCCCCCTGCCACGTTCGATGGATTATTTCTTAAAGATGAGATTATTAAGTTTATTTATGATTTCTTAATGACTAGGTGATCTTGTCTACGAGATACCCTCTCTCGAGGTGTATTTGCCTATCTCGCTAGGATAGTTGGGTATATCTCTATCCCAATTCGGTACTCCGAAATGCTTAAATGTTCTAACCTTATTTGCCACGCCGGGATCGGGAATATCTCCCATTCAGAGGCTCGACGAATTTCTTTCTACTCATATCGCAGAGTATCCTCATCTCTGGAATCTCGGATCTCTAGCATGAACATCTAATGTTGGCGAACATTACCATGTAATTGATCTACGGATGTAAGCGGATAATAATAAATCATAAATAACTAAATAATATAAATTAATCAACTTTAATCCATCCAGCCCAGTGACGGGGTTCCATAGAGACCCTAGATATAGATCTAGAACATGATGATCAGCGAAAACACAAGTATGTGATGTATAAAACATAAGTTCCATTGTCTAAATCAAAAGCGATACAAAAGTCAGGGTTAGCTGCTTGAGATTCTGTCACTCCTGCTACGATTTCGTGCCACGACTCGTACCATACCGTCCTCCCGAATCCGCGCCTCCTTTTTGCTTTTAAATGCGAAGGAACTTCGCCTTGGCGTCGCGACATTAAAAACTGTTGACTTGCACAATAGTTGAACCAACGTCGCGACGTTGGGACATCCACGGCGATAGAACATCGTGGCGTTGGAATCGGCGTTAGGACCTCTTCATCTGATGCTTCCTTATGCTCCAAATTCCTTCCAAATGAGCGCCCTTTTTGCTCCGATACCCTGCATCCACGAGCACTGGTCGAGTGCAGCCACAAAACTATGAAACTAACTATAACATAACGTGAAAATGAAAAACCGACGCGGGTATAATATGAGTATTTTAGGCACTCATCACTAAACTCCACCCATCCACCCATGTAGCGAGCACTAAATCGGTGGCTCCCAGGCCAGGTTGGTTAAATTTGGGCTTTGAGGCTTTTGCCATATACCTGGGCCGTGCTCGGGTTTTGGTAGGCGTCGACACAACAAACTCTTTTCTTTTTATTTTTTCTTTTTCTTTCTTTTTCTTTTCTTTTCTTTTTCTTCTAAGACATATTGGTCTTCTTTTATGGGAGCATGACCTAATACAGTGGTCACCTAAACTAAGGTGGATTTTGCTAAGTAAAAGGGAGTCAAGCTGACTCTTTGTATTAATGAAAGCCCGATGTGCCTTTGTGTGTGGCTGGCTCTCGGTGGAAGAGAAAGGATGAAGACCGGGGGACTTGACGACCCAGCAAATTAGATAAGTATGGAGCCCAGGCTAACGAAACACGATAACATGAAATGCTCGATTTTTCAACTTTTGGAAGAAACAGGAAACCAAAATACAAGGAGGCGAAATGGTTACAAAAGTGCGAGAAAAATGTAGTTGTATGGTATATTTCTATCGATATATTTCACAAATTATCGGCTTTTCAAAAAAGAAAGTGTGTCAGTGCCTCGATAGAAGAGTAAACAGTGAGTTCCCCGAACCGGGAGGAGTGGCATGGTTGAGCAGTGCACCTTGCTTGCCTTTACCTTGCGTGCGGGAGGAAAATGAGATTCTCCCACACTTCTGACTCATGACATTCAAAGGCAAAAAATTGTGATAAGATAAGCTTGTAAATGCGAAAATATTTGAAAATGAGTAAAAGTAATAATGGCACCATTAAAAACCCAAATTAAGACTTAAAATAATATAAGTAAAAATTTATTAAAAATTTGGAGTGGTCTCAGGGTTCCTGGGAACCACTCCCGGTTAATGTAGCCATTGGATCTCAAGGAGGGTCCGGGAGGAGAAGCTCCTCACGCATGCGATGGTGTGTCTTTGCAGGTGCCTTCATGCTTCGGCTCCTTTGTTTTAGACGTCGGTCTCGTGGTAAATTTGACATTGCGGGAGGAATGGTGGATTCTTCGTGCTTTGCTTCATTGTTCTCCGTCAATTCTTCCCCTCGCATTTGTTAGTATCATGCCTTCACGGAATGTGCGCTCGGCCCGAACTTCGTAGTTGCTCCTCATCCCTCATTGGTTTTGCTTGTTGCTCCAGAGTGGAAAATGTTGAGCTCGTGTCATGTTGCCAAATGTGGTATGACCCCATTAGGAAGTGATAATGGCATTTGATGTGGCCGGAAATGGCCTTCGATATAATGGGCATGATTGGTACCACGCCCTCCGGTTACGTAATGAGAACCACACGAAATCACGGATAGTAGAACTTATACACTTTTACCAACACATCCTCCCTTATCCCTTTTGGTATTTTCAGAACGATCCCGGTACAGGATGGGGTGATGTTGGTTGGTTCGGCTCTCTGAAGCCTAGGCGCACATACATTGGTATGCGGTGGGTTGGCTCTACGGCACCAGTCCCTAGCGATTAGCGCATGATGCGAGGTTCCTCGATGTTAAGCGAGATAGTTGGGTCCACGGATCCTTGTGTTTCACCATTGTCTTGCATTGGATGAGTGGGTAACTTGTTCGATTAGAATGCCTTTTATCGATACTTGACCTCTTTTGATTGTACATAGATCTTTCAAAAACTTTGCATAGGCAGGGACTTGTTTGATGATGTCCGAAAGGGGTATGTTGACCTTCACCTGCCTTAGGACTTCTAGGATGCCTGCCTGCTGGGATGCCTTCTTCTTGCTTCTTAGTGCTTGGGGAAATGGAGGTGGCATACGGTGCTTCGTGAGTCCTCCTTCGAGAAAATGTGTTATGGCACGATTCTTCCCTTTTAAGTTTTCCTCAGCGACCCAGGCATTGGGTGATCAACCTCTTTTCAGCTCTTAAGGTAATGTGACTTTGAATTCATCCGTTTTAGGGATTCGGCTGGAATAGCTCAGGTTCATGGACTCCGCGGTTTTGGCGTGGGTGAAGAACCTCCACAACCTCTTCTTTCTTGATTTGCCATTCTTGTTGGATGCACGCAAGCTGTCAATTCTTTGGTTAAGGTTACTTTCCACGGCCCCATCATTCTCTTGTTCGGAGCTTTCATTTTCAATTTTTTGTTCAAGCGAGCATTGATGCCTTTTTTGCTCCTCCTGAGAATTTTGCCCACCTTGCTCGGATTCAAATGAAGCACTCAACGGGAGGAAAGAGGTGGGTGTAATGTCTTTGTGAAGTGGTGGTAGAATCTTCTTCTTTATTATCTGGGGTACATATCTGAGAGGTTGAGGTTTCGGGAAAGGTTAGGAGTGACACTCCTGGGTTGGGGTTGTAAGTATTTGCCATATGGAGCATTTGTTTGTAAACATTTTGGCCACCACATTTGCATCCTCATAATGGGGGTTTGGACATAGTTCTCTACAGGTGGTCGGTGTTGTGATTGAAAGCTTGATTTTGACTGTGCATGGCTTTAGTGTTGCACGCACCTCGTGGACCCTTTCCTTTCTAATTCCTCCAATCTTCTAGCCAAGGTAGATACCTTAGCTTCGACTCCATATCTTCGGAGAGAGACATACATGCCTCCTCTTCCAGTTCCCTTTAGTGGCTTGAATACATGCACTTCTCTTGGGTTTATCATCCCGGCCCTTGGGTATGAAGCCACGTAATTGAGAAGTCCGTTTGCTTACCATTCGAGTTTTATAAGAAATCTCCTCACACATAGTTTCAAATAATTGTTTCATGGAAGGGACATTCCATCATAAAAATGGTTCACCGGCATCCATTATGTCGAACCCGTGGTGTGGGCATGCCTTTGATAGTCTCCATAAATCTCTCCACGACCTTTAGTAGAACCTCTCACCATCGTAGTTTGCAAATGTGTAAATTTGCCTCTTGGGTGTTTGTCTTGAACCTTTGAAGAATTTTTTTTTTTTTAGAAGTGCGCTGCGGCTCTCCCCCGATTCCTTATGGTTCTTGTTAATGCATTTAGCCAAATTTTGCCTTGTCCTTTGGGGTCGATTGGAAGGCTTCGAAGCTTGAGGAGCTCTGTGTCATTTGCACCTTCTTTGAAAGTGGTGCATACTTCCTCTGAAATCTCCCTTATGTGATTGAAAGGGTTTTCATTCTCCATGTCATGGAATGTTGGGAGTAGAGGCACCAAGTAAGGCTTCCATGCCACCCCTCCTCGGCCGGGAATTATGCATGAGGGTGCGCTCCACCACTGGGTAGTGTATGTGATCCTCGTGGATGGATATCGATGGGCTCCTAGGTACACACTTTGCTTTCTTCATTCCTCTGTGGAGGATCCATTGAACATTAATGAGGATCAATTTGAAGCCTGTTCATAAATGGTCACCCTCTCAAGCCTACACGGTGTTCCTATCCCCTTTGCATAAAGCTGCTCTGCACACTTCACAATCAACGGAAAACAACGAAACCATTAACAAAGGTTAGGTGGCTAAAAATTAAAGCAAGAAAAGTGAATGTCTTGAAAAATTTAAAATCCACAGTGAAGCTACTTGAAGTGGGAAAAAATGATAAAATCGAAAGGAATGAGATTTTGCAAGAGCTTGTGGTATGAATCTGAGTTCAGCAGTTCTTATCTCTCCTTTAGGGCACCGTCCCGTGGCGGCGCCATTTGGTCAGCTACGGTAGGAAATTTATAGGAATCAACAAAATTTGTATCCTAGGCGTCTTCTTGTAGCGAGGCTCTGCGGTATAGCGATCTAGGAGTCGAACTCTGAGGATGGGTTTTCTTCGTGAAATGAGAGTGCGAGTTGAGTTGAAAATGGTATTTCTCTTTGGATTTTGGGTTTGTTCAAAAAACTTGATGGGTTGGATGGTTGTAAAGTGCATATAAATTAAAGGAAAATTTACAAAAAGAAGACTCATGAAGTCTTGCCAGGTCCTTTGGATTGGATTTTTAAGGTGTAGTATGCCCTCGGGTTGTTTTCCTCGGGTTGGGGATAATGACCTATAGTCATTTCCCCCAAGCCGGACTATGATTGTACTAAAACCTAATACTAAATTACTCCCTCATGAGATATAGCGTGGTGAGCATTCAAGTCCACTAACGGTGTGTATATGGCCTCGAAAGAGAGCTACGGCAACTAATAGGAAGCAGTAAGTGGATGTGATGGATCTAAGATCAAGCGCCCACTTGTAACCACCCGAGCTTGCGAATACACATTGTGTTTGGATTTAGGAGGTTTCAACACAGGGTGAGATGCGAGGGAGCTTAAATGCTCATAAATGCAGTGTGATAAATGAGGGCATGAGAAGCTTGCCTCCAGGCCTCCACCGGTGACCCTCCTGCTTGAGGAAGGGGCTTTGTGACATATCTTGGTTTGTCATCACGAGAGAGTATGTTTAGTTCTTAAGAAAATGAAAGAAAATGAAAAGAGAAGAAGAGAAGCGGGAGAACTGGAAAAGCAAAAACATTGTAGCAAGAAAGATTGATTGTGATCTTGATTTGGCTTTGCTTATATAGCCTTACAAAATGTAGCGAAATACCAAAATAACCAATATAATAAGGATTACATTGAGAATAATGGGAATTATAAAAGCGGGGTCGTTGGATCAAAATGAGAGAAGCGACTAATTTACGCTATGCATAAGCGAGAAATTTTGCTATCATAAGCGAAAATACGAGGCATAGCGAAAATTCAAATTTTAAGCTGTGCGAATATATTAGCTATGATACTTAATTCGCTATGATAGCGAAATTTCGCTATCATAATGAGCGTGCATAGTGAAATTTAAGTAGGGATTGCGAAATTTTTAAGCTGTAGTTCTGAAATTTTCATGATCCTTGCAAAATTTTCGTATGCATGAAAGTGCACACTCCACGCATTCCTCACGCATCGAGTTCAGCCTCCATTTCTTGAGTTCCACTTGACATTTCTTGACTCGACTCGATGCAATCATAGGAAATTCATCTGAACTTGGCATATGGCTTTGAACTGGCTTGGATTCATCGTGTTCGGCTACAATCCTGGTCCAGGTCAGAAGATGGAGAAGTGTTTGGCTGCAAAACTACGAAACACCTACAAAATGCTATTAGTAACCTGATAGGGACATCAATATGCCCGAGTTAGGTTATTTAGATGATTAATTACCTAGAAAGTGCCTAAAGCCTCGATGAATAGGACTGAAGCGATTTTAAGCCTTGTGAGGCTTGACCCACATTCGTCTGCTCTGCCCCTTTACGGGTATGATCTGTAGTGGGACGCCATCTATCTCCTCCTCACCGCGGCCTTCTCGGAGGGGCCCACCTCCGGGGCCAGGACTGCTGGGTAAGTCATACAGTTCCACGGGCCGGGAGCCTGTCGCTGTTTCGAGGGCCCGGTTGCTAACTTCATGGATCATATCCTACTTGATTATCAAGCCAGATCTTCCATCGTGGCCCCATTATAGGAAATTTGGATTGCAGTGCCAAGGAGCTCCACGACGAGACTTTTTATGACATACCTGCTGTAGTCGCCCTTCCTGAGTTCAGAGATTCCATGCGGCAATGCGTGATACTCATGGAGCCTTTCATGACCACTTGATTTTCTACCCAGTGGTCATTGAGTTACCGGACTATGACATCGAGTCCCCCATCCTACTACCATTCCTTCTCTGATGATTATCGCGAGACACTTTGGGCCTTGAGCATTGCCATTTATTCAATCTCCTAGTTGTCTCCTTGACTCGGTGAGTATAAATGATGTACAACGCCGCCTCGGGAGATGGTTAAGTCTCTTATCACGAGGACACGGCCGGCGGGATCTGTCTGATAGGCGCTTTCTCTAAGTTTGCTCCTTGTCGACAATGTCTTCGCAGGTAAGACTTATTTCTCGGCATCTAGGAAACGGAGGAGATGATCACGTGCAGGCTCACATATAGCATCTTCGAGGCCTTTTGGTTGATACAGCTCATCATGACCTCCTTTGTTCGCTGAGGAATGAGGAGTCCCTTCTAAGGACCTTAACTCGAGTGAGTCCATTCCCTCACATTCTGAGACTACTTTGTTAGGTGTTGGAACATCTTGGTTTTCTTCGCGAGCCGTGAGCACCTTTGGGGCTGCGAGGCCGTTTTTCCGCTCTTAACGAAGGCGACTTATTTCACAGTGCGCATCACACTCCACCCCGAACTTTAGTAGGATCAGCCGGTAGAGGACCATCCTATGAGAGGATCAATGACCACCTCCTACGAGTGCATATCACGGGAGCCAGGATTTTAGTATCTCTGTCCGTGATCCTACTCCATTACTGCATCACTTGCATCCTGCGCCTCTGGCTCCGCGGACTCAATTGGACCTAGTCCTTCAGCACCACCTTTGCAGCATATCTCCATATCCCCTTGGCATTTCCTTGCTATTATGGATGTGGTCCGCACCTTCTTAACCACATCCGCATCTTTTGTGGCTGCCCATACAACCTTAGCTGAGAGGATGACACGCACAAAGGCCGTCGTCGCTCATACCATCGCCTTACTCGCACAGAACCACGCCATCCTTATGCGATTGAGTCACTGAGCTACCTCAGATCTCTCCGGTGCACTGCTGGAGCCTCTTTAGTTCATCCTCCGGCGAGCGGCCCAGCCCCCACCATCCACGCTCCCTCGGCGACCTCATTGGACACCACTTGTAGCGTGATGGTCTCTTAGGTTTCATCAATTAGCACGCCCGGGATGGGGATGACATCCAGCGGTACCAGCGGGAGGTAGCGCTTCCTTCTCTGGCAATCAAGCCCAGGTGCGAACAATGTGGCAATTAGTTGGGGGGGAGAGTTAGCGAAGGAAGTGGCTTTTACATTTATGCTTTTGTTGTTATTTTAAGCAAGCCCATTTTGTGTTGTTTAGTGACTAACTGTTAGTTTCCTTTTGTAAAGATGAAAATAGAGCCATATCTCTTTTTATATATACCATACAGCTCAAGCTTACAATTTCAAAATTGCACCTTTTTTTTTTTTTTTTTGCCTAGCTTGCAGTTTGAAAAATTGAAACATTGTCAGTGCGATGTTAGATTGGTTCCATGCTGGTGGTGGATGATCGGTTGAATTCTTGTTGCTTCCCGGCCTTTTTTCTTCCACCTCCCAGCTAACCACACACTATACACATTAGGTTTCAACAATAGGTGAAGGTGCCTGGCCTCTGGCCGTATAAAAACTTTGAGCTTTGAGTATTCTTGACCACACCCCAATAGGTTAAGGATCCCCATGAAAAGAAGGCCAGTGAGTCTTCCAAAATATAAAGAAGTGAAAAACAAAAAGAAAAATAAAAATAAAAATAAAAATAAAAAAGAAAAGAAAAATTACAACGCTTTGCCTTGAAACTTAAGTACGGTCCAAGGGGTATATGGTGAAAGTCTTTAAAACGGTGCCACTAGCCGCGAGATGGTTTGAAGTCCGCGGACTTTGTCGCTCGTTACATGGGTGGATGGGTGGGTTAGCAAGTTAGTGGAGTGTTAGATCTCGAAATCATTAAGTCAGGTGAAGGCTTTACGAAGAGTTTGTGGTTGAAGATCCTTATGACTTGATGCCACTATCGCCCAGTGGTTGAGGTCATCGGTGGATCCTTGTTACATGGACCTTGGTGAAGTCGATTCCTCAGCATTGCACCCCTACAATGTAAAAAGAATTGTGGAATAAGAGTGGGTCCTGATCTATTTAGGTCGGTTAGTGTACTAAGTTGTGGCGGTAGCTAGGTTGGGGGAGAGCATAGTTTGGCAGTTTATTGTTGAAAACTGATCATATAAACACTTAGGTTTTGGTGGAAGTTCCAAGTTGATTCTCTAGAGAAGGAAGCTTTTTTGATGCTTGATTCTGTATGGCATTCACTCTCTCGAGATCGTTTTTGGGCAGGGTTTTGGTGATTCTTATTGAAGGTTGAGCATTACTCATTCACATTCTTTTTGAAATGCCATTTTTGTGAACATAATTTTGATATTGTTTTGCTTGCTTTCTCTTTTTCATTCTTAAGGAATTATGATATGTGTCGGATTTGGGGGAGTGATTAATTGCCCGAATAATCTTTATTTTAAACCACATTGGTGCGAGGTTTTTGGGCACTTTTGTGTCTTAATGAACCAATTAACAGATTGGCACATTAAGATTGTATTATACTCTTGATCGCATTTTGTGGCAAATTTTATAGTTTTGCAAGCTAACCTCGCCTTTCTGATTGTTGAGTCGAGCAGTCATGAAGAATCAGTCAGATTCATAGGCTGCGGTCGGAGGCTAGAAGAAAAGCGTAAACGAGAAGAAATGGAAGCGGTAAAAAGAAAGGGCGGAAATTGCGAAATTTTCTCGACACATGAAATTCACCATGCCATTGACTTGTTTGACTCCTTTTGACGATTTTGTAATTTTCCTAAATTGTCGTAATGTAATAGTAGGTGGATTAATATATTTTGTAATTTCTCATGGGGGGCGGTATATAAGCTCTCTTGCAACATATAGAAGGACATCTTGATCTTCGTTAATACATTTCTGAGTGGGAATTTTCCGGCTTCTCTTTCTCTCACTTTCTCTCATTTCTCTCATTT
The DNA here is from genome assembly GCA_016808115.1 of Tetrastigma voinierianum. Taxonomy (NCBI): domain Eukaryota; kingdom Viridiplantae; phylum Streptophyta; class Magnoliopsida; order Vitales; family Vitaceae; genus Tetrastigma; species Tetrastigma voinierianum. The sequence continues at coordinate 698,935 of JAEQBH010000159.1, forward strand.
TCTCACTAGCGAACACCCTTTGAGGATGACCTTTCGGAGGGATGAGTGGTAAAGCCCATTACCGCTTGAAGGAAGGCTCGCGGTCTCCGCAGTTTCAATGGAAATTATTTATTGTCATTTATGTGTCTCCTTCCAATCTTAGGTTTAAATCCCTTAGATTCACGTTGAATGACGTGTAATTGGCAATCTTTTAGGGTTCAGTGGATGCCTATTGTTAGATCCACTGAGATTGATTAGTTACCATTTATTAGTTACTATAAGGTGGGTCAAGGAGATATGTTTACACTGTCCGAGACAATAAATTCTCAATAAACACCATCTTTCAAAAGGAAATTTATTAGGGTCCAGTTTTTATAGCCAAATGAAGATCCGGTTCTAGAAATGACTATAGGTCATCCTCCTAACACGAGGAAAAGGACGAGAACCTCTCGGCTACTGCCAGGACCCCGAATCCGATAACTTTGATGCTTGAACCTTCTTTTACATTTTATTTCATTTCATTTTCAGTTTCCAAACATTACCCCTCACTGTTTTTACCAAACCCTGAAATCCAAAGCGAATTCACCATTTTGAACCCAACTGCAAATCATTTGTGGGAAGAAAACCTATCCACAATGTTCGATCCACAGAGCCACTATCTTGCCGAGTAGCCATGCTTTCTGATGGTAGGAGAATTATTAAGAGTTTTATAAATTTGTTGATTCGGACTCCTCCATGCTGCTCCGAATCAGCGCTCCTATGGCAAGAAGGCCTTCCCTGAGTAGTGGGATTTGTTTGTCTTCTTCAATATCGATCACCATAAAGTCCAGTGGAAAAATGAACTTTCTCACTTTAATAAGCACATCTTCAAGAATACCCTCAGGTTGAGCCAAGGTTCTGTTTGCCATCTGCAAGGTCATAGCTGTAGGAGTAAGCTCCCCCAAACTTAGTCTTTTGACTACATATAAGGGCATCAAGTTTATGCGGGCTCCAGAATCACACAGTGCTTTCCCCATTTCAGAATTCCCTATGGTGCAAGGAATAGTGAAGCTACCTGGATCCTGCATTTTCACTGGTAAAGATCTCTGAATAACTGCACTGCAGGTTGCTATCAGGTTCACCATTCCTTCTTCATAAATTTCTTCTTTTTACTCAAAATATCCTTCATGAATATAGCATAATGAGGCATTTGAGTCAATGCCTTTGAAAAAGGGATATTGATCTCTATTTTCTTGAACATGTTCAAGAATTTAGAGAATTGCTCTTATAGTTTAGCTTTCTACAGCCTCTGAGGGAATAGGACTTGAGGCTTGTGAGATTGAACCCCTTCTTTCTTTCTTAAATCACCCTCTTCAACTGGCCACTTATGTTGCACCTTCACTATTCTCTCTTCTTGATGATTTACAGGCCTTCACTTTGTTCCTTCTCGATTTACATGCTTTTCTTCCTCAGTTTTCTTCTTTTCATTTACTTTCTTCTAGTCCTTTGCCACTCGCCCGAAATTACTACCATCATGATCACTAGTTCTTAATTCTTGGGAAGGCATCTTTGAATGAATCTTTTACTACGGGCGATGCCACTGTAGCATCTCGGATCACCAGAAGCATTGTGTGCTAAAACTGGATGTGTTGCTCACGAGATCAGAGGATGTGTGTATCAAATGACCTTCAAAGAATTGCAAATCTTGTTTGTTCATGAATCTGAAGATCATTTAGTTAAGAGAGTGGGGCGTGGTGGTACTGTGAAAAAATGAGAGACTCCTCATCTGCCTGTAGATCTAACTTTGATGAAGCGCTGTGAGAAAGGGTTCTAGCCACTCATCCTCCGAGTTGTCATCCTCGGAGGGTGTTTGGCTAGTGAGAAAGTGGAAAGAAAATGAAAGAAAATGAAGGAAAGGGGAAGTAGCAGGAAAAACTCCCACCCCGTATTTTATTCATGGACAAGATCGTTCTACAGTGCTTGTCTAGGGGCTTTTTATAGCCAAACTCATTTACAAAATACCAAAAAAACCAAAACTAAAAGCTATTACAAGGGACAAAATGGGAAGATACAAAAATTGAAACAAACAGGGCACAACGTCAAAAAGCAGGGCAGATGAATAGTGGCTGAATTATGAATAATGATGCAGGATGAACAGTGCTCGCATGAACCAAATTTCGCAGGTTCCATTTTCTTTGTATTTTCTGCTCTTCTTTCATACGGTCTACGATCTACGATCATATGAGTTTGACTCGAATTCTTCGTGGCAGATCGACTGGCGATTTCGGCATAAATAGCTTGCAAAACTCTGAATTAGCCCTGAAAATGCAATCGATAGAATAATAAGGGACCTTAATGTGCAAATCGGGTTAATTAGAATGATTAGTACCGCAGCACTTTCAAAAACCTATAATAAATAGGGTTCAAACAGCACTTTTTGGGCACTAATCCACCCCGACCTACACATTGCTAGTCCCGCGCCAGCGATGAAAGAAAGAAAGAAAGAAAGGCGTACAAGCGCGATAGTCGAGAATGCTACTAGCTGTGAACTTTGCTCGTATGTATTCGGCGGCCTTTTGTTTTCTCCCTTAAAGCTTATTATTTGTTCTTGAGATTGGGACCTTCTACGGTCACGATTCTCAACCCTACGGTTGTTACCAACAGCGTCGCCCGGAAACCATGTTGACCATCGCGATGATGATAATTCTTCCTGCGGTCACGTCGCTGGCGTCTTTGCGATCCATATGAGAAATTCTCTTGGTTTCTCGAGTTGGTGTGTAGTGAGTTGGAAGATTTGTGTTGGAGAAACTAAAGTTGTAGCTCCTATTGCCATTGATAAGTGAAACTTCCTCCTGGCGATAAAGACCATCTTAATCAGTCGCCGTCATTCAAACCTTTTGTTGATCTTCCATACTAATAAGATGGCCGGGCCAGGATGCTCTGCGTGCTAACTTTGTTTCATTAGAGCGTCGATTTTGCCTCTTATAGTTGACATTTTGTTATTTCTATCCACCACTTCCTCTAAACACCTTCTTTGCTCTGAGGTCTCGAGGATGCGGCTACATGGTGCTCTCTCTTTATATCTTCTATTAAATTGATTTGCCTCTTTAGAACTTTTTCTCTTAAAGGCTTCACAACATGATACATCTATGATCCCTTTGGATGTGTAGTTCATGGCATGGTAGAAAATATCCATCTGCGTAATCTGATCAATCCCGTGCATTGGACATCTTTTGAGTAGCTACTTATACCTTCTCAGTCATTATAGAGACTTTCATCTTCACCTTGCTTAAATATAATGATTTCTCCTATCCTCTCTGAAGTGAGAGCATGAGGGAAAAACCTACCCATGAATGTAACTTGGCTCATCCCAGTGTTCACTAATCCATGGGAGTAATTCAAACGACTTCTTGCTATATCCCTTAAGGAGAAGGGAAACGGCTATGACTTAATCACATCGGGCCTCACCACGAATTTAAGCTTCATAGTATTCAGCCCGTTCTAAAAACTGCCCATGTGTTCATTGGGGTCTTCACTAGGATGACCAATAAACTAATTCTACAAGACCATGGCAATCGGTCACGGGCTTAAGCTGAAACCCTTTGCTTAGGTGCAATTTCCTTAACCACAATAATCATCTCGATATAACGAGTTTCAAATCTTCGGCCCAGATTCTTTTCCTTGAGTGCATCGACCTCGGTTAGAATCTGTTGTTGTATCTCCCTACGTCTGCCATAACCCTTTGCCCGGCAAACCTAACTTTCTGTGAGTTTTTAGTGTCCTTTCGATTGATTGTCGATGGCACAAATACGCTTATGGTTTTCTATTGGCATGAGTTTCTGAAATGGAGATACCTTTGAAATCAAAATAAGATCGATGGTCTGATATATCATGATGTGTTTTCATCAAAAGATTATTAAATTTACTTGACTACTACAACTAAAGGTAAAAGAAAATATCAGAAGCTGATTTTATAACAGTAGAATATTAACCCTTAAACTACTGTTTTCATTTCCAATCCGTATTGGTGCAAAAACTTGTTAACCACTTTTTGTTTAACACTGCTACCAAAGACTAACTAAAATCCCCAAGAGTTGTGCCAAAAACTTGTTGAGACCCAAGATATAAAATATGTTTTCTGCCTTGTATGTAAATTGTCTCATTTAGGTGGATTGAAGTGCAGATCCTTTACAAGTGCCACCGGGTCATCCTGAAGTAACCTGATGGTTTTTAAGTCGGATATCATTCCCATGAGAGTTGATTAGAAAAATTTAAAGATCAACTTCCCTCACTACTAAAGATTCTTACTATTTGAAATTCCTTATTCTCAAGATAGATTTAACTTTTTAAGAATAAAAAATGAAAGAATAAACCATAAATGAAATTTCTAAACTACATGATTAGAGAGAAAATATGAACTGAAACATATGGGAAGAAAAATAGTGTTGTGGTCATCTCTTTGAGAGTTCCAATTAAGATAATGTAATAGATGTAGACCAGGTTGTCGAGAATAGATTAGTATAAATTGATCTCTCTGACTTTCTATACATTTCCTTTATTGATTACCCACATTTATCTCTAGGCGATGGAGTTTGAAAAGTTACTTATAGGATTTGTTCCTCTTTAAATATTTGATTATTTTTCCTTCTTAGTACTTCACAGTCATTTCTTAGGACTCGAAATTACTTGCTCCCATGAATAGGAAATTGCAAGCATTCTCCAAAATAAAAGATATCTCAGCCATTAATTAGAGAAGAATTTCTTCTTCCCTTAATTAGATTCTCAGCTAACACTAAGTTGAAGTTATTCCTCTAAATTGAGGTGAAACCTCTCAGGATTAAGTTGCTAGACTAGTGAGTGGATCCTATGACTCGGGCACACATTCCTGTTGTCACCTAAGAGAGAGCCTTGAAAGCAGAGGTTAGATCACCACTAGTGATATGTCAAGGCAATCCCAACAGTCCATTAGTTCATATAATATTAGTGTAAAAGTATCCACAAGTTAATGCTCTCACTATCTCGGGTAGTCTGTCTATGTCATACGATGGATTCACGGAAATCATAACGATAGCGGCTCTTTTTGAATCTGAAAAGCCAGTGTGAGGAATAACTCGATGTGAGGAGTAATACCGGTTAAATCACTCGATTTTCTCGGCCAACAACGCATTAACTCTTGCGAAAATAAATCCCTGACAAAATATTCTTCCCAAAGGAGCTTACCCTTCAAATGGATCACAAAAACCGCATTGACTAGTTGATTAAACAAATTCATTTAGATTGTAATGGCCCAGAAGAAAATGAATTCCATAATAAATTCCATATTCATCTAAGTTTAGGTAGAAATGAAACCATTACATGAACACCGGCTCGAATTGGTCGAGATCACTGTGCAATCTGAAGATCTGATCTAGAAACAAATAAAAAATAAAAGAAAGAAAAAATAAAAATAAAAATAAAAATCTCTGATGAGACTTGGCTTTCAACCTGAGACTTGAGAGTGGCGCTCACGAAGGCGCTACTCCCCCAGCTTCTGTGTAGGCTCGGTCTTGAATTTTAAAAGAAAGCGAAGTGGGGAATCCACCGCCGAAAAAGCCAATCGATGCCCAGCTCGCGTCTGGTGATGTCGTGATGATGTCATGACATTGTAGTTGTCGATGTCGTGGGTTGCAACTGATGTTGCGACATCATAAAACTCTATTTGACACTTCTCATTTTTCCAATGTTGAGTCCATGTCGTGATGATGTCGTGACATGGGAATACATTGTTGTAGATTAATTCCGATGTCGCGACACTGCCATTCTTGTGTTGCGACATTTAATTGGTGTTGCGACATTGCTAGAACAAATGTCTCAACATTGTCATTTCAATTCTTTGTGATCATCTCAAGTTGATGTTATGACATTGTTGTGATGTCGCGACATTATATCTTGTTGTTCTACAGTCCTCTCCCAATGTCTCCACAAAATTTCACGACATTTATTCGATGTCATGACATTGGACTAATCTCACTATCTAGGTTGCTTGGAACTAATGTCGCGACAATAACATGTTGGTCACTTGTTGATGTTACGACATTGCCTCCTTAGGTCTGATCCATTAAGCTGATGTTGCGACATTTTTGCTCTAACGTCGAGACATTTGATCTAGTTGCTTTGAAGTCCTTTGCCAGTGTTTTTACTTGATGTCGTGACAATTATTATGTGTCGCGACATTTGACTTGTCTCACCATTCATGCTTCCTTGATTAACTGTCGCAACATTACCTATCCTACGTCGAGACATTGGCTATGATGGTCTCCGGTATTCAAGCTTTGCTAAATATCGCAACATCGTTTTGATGTTGTGACATTTGAACGATGTGGTCCTTCCCTTTCTCAGTTGGTGTCGCAGCCATGTTGTTATGATGTCACGACATTGGATGGCGGACATAATTTGATTGCTAGAGTTTTTTATGATGTCGGGACATTCTGTATTTGCTTTCCCTTCTCCAGTTGATGTCTCGACATTGCCACAGATTCAAGACTTTCTCCACATAATGTCGCGACATTGGAAATCTGCCCAAGCAGTGTTGCGGCATTGGCGTTTTCTTTGCATCATGCTGACTTCTACTCATTTTTCTATTGAATTTTGCTTATTTCCTTTAAATTTCAGCAAAACAACAATTTTGGGTGAAAGCTCCATAATTATGTTCTAAACTGAACTTTTAAACCTGAAATATTCTTGAAAAATGGACTTAAAAATAGATGAGTTGAAAAATGGACTTAAAAATATATGAGTTTTAGACTCATCAGTTTGGCATGCCATTGTAATGAATTTTTTTTACTGCATACCACGCTCAATGTCCATAATGTCTCAGACCTCACCCTTGTACTCAACATCTACATCACCGACTCTCACTAGCTCACCTCCCATATGACTATAGCAACATATTCCGGTTGGTTGGTCCATAAAATTTGATTTGGAATGTTTCAGCAAAACATTGTAATACATCCATAATTATTTCATTACACTTATAACAAAACAATAACAATTTTTCTATGCTGCTTACAATCTCACATGGCAACTTGTATGCAAATCAATCATGTTAGCCATTTAAATGACCAATTTGTAGACCGATTTGCATCCAAATCGGTCTTTAGCAACTTGTATACAAATCGATCATGTTAACTACTTATATGCAAATCGGTCTTTAGAAATGTTAGTATAATGATGTATATTTAACTAATTGCTTAGTGTAACAACCTCTAATACAATATTGTAACACCCTTAATATGTTAACGTAACAACGATAGTCTTAATGTAATATGCTTAAAACACTAATGTATTATATCACTAATATAACATACTTAAAACACTAATGTAATAGAGATCTATCTAATGTAACTTTGCTTCCCATATTTACCTCAACATTAATAAACCCAGAATTTTGCTTCCATTGTAATCACAAAAGACATTTGTACATGTATTAGAATGATCATGTTGCTTTAAAAACAATTTTTAACAAAAGAAAAAGGACATTGAGTAACAAAGTTTAATAAACACCACTAATGTCCGCGTTCATATGCAAACAACACAATAGAAGACAAAAATAAAACCATTCAACCAATTTATGTAACACACTTAAATCGGTGTGTCTATATGTTAGAAAAACACATTTTATTAAGCTTCAAAACATGGTGCGGCTTCATTTGCAGCGTAGAAAAAGAAGCCGTATGTTACTAATCATCTTTAAGCCCGCTAAATATTGAATAACAATAATGGACTTTCATCTTGTGCCAACACACTACTAATGTGGCTAACCGGAGGTCCATTGACTGACCATCAATCTGAAACTCGTGGATATCGGGTGGCAGGCCACCACTACTACCGCGTCTATTTACGAGCGTAAAGTTCAGCGATTGGATGGCGCTCTAATTCCATTTACCTCCATATTCATTTGAAACATTCAAGACATAATTTGGCAACTATAAAGGGTTTAATTACAATTCTTGTGCATAATAAAATTACAAGTTAGAACTTCGATTGATCCCGAAACATTTTACAAAAAGGTTATTAAAAAAGCCCATACGGTTTTCTACAATTAGATCTCGAATGAGCGTGTTCTTGCGATATCTTGATGCACACGAAATATTTACCTATACCTCAGGGTGAACTCCTTGATAGGAAAACATCTACGAAGCCCTCCCCATGAAGTGCACATGAAATGGTAGTATTCCCTGACTCGTTTCTTGTTTTCAAATGTAGTACTACCAATTATTCTGGAATCATCCTACATGCCATGCCATGAAATGAGATAAGCCTGATCATATAGCATCTGGCCCGAGTCCTCAGCGGCTCGCACCACCGCGATCTGTGCTAATGCTTTGATAAACCATCGTGATGAAGTGCATCCATTAGGCAGCTGAAATAAAAGTCGTTTGTTTATGACTGAAACTTTTATCAGTTATCATCGTTTCAATGATCCCTTTTTTTACAATAAACGTGTGTTTCATAGTGCGATTCAGGGGTCACACCAGACACTTTTCTTCTCACCTTTTTGGACTTTTCCCCGATTAGGTCTTACGAACTTCGATTAAGACCTCTGGAAGGGAGTGTCTAACTAACTCTATTATTATTACACACAGGTTTTTCCATGTTAATAAACGTGTTCGTTGGACATCATCTAATGATGCGAGGCCCACCATCAGTCACGAATAGTGATTGAATATAATCATACTCACACTCATTCAGTATGATGTTAATTTGTAATAAGTGTAATGCTCATTTGCATAACTATATCATCCTTGTATACTATCATGAATCTATTACATGGACCTTTAATTCTACACCAGCCTGATTCTCATGTATTATAGACAATTCTGTCAGGCATATAGTTTCAGTAAACATCTGATGTCTATCTTCAATATATATATGTATATATGCATATATATATATGCGCCATATATATCTCATCTATATGACATTTGATTACTCAGGCATATGTTCAGGCTCAGCATGGGCCGATGGCACCCAAATCAAGACCAGCTGCAGTGAGTGTTCTTGCAAGGCAGATCTACATGGCCTTAAAGTGTAATGGCCGCCAAATAAGGTGGAGTTAGTGGGTGCCACCAAACCATGTGGCCTCTGGTGCACTGACTAGGCCTTAAAAAATCCAGTTAGGTCAGAAAATTTATCCCTGACCAGGTGTGAGTTTGGGGCCTGAAGCCAACCTTGGTCTACAAACAAAGGCCATATCAATGGCGGGGATGAATTTGAACTGATTGGAAATGGTCTCGAATAATTCCCCGAGCACAGGCGCTAGAATAAACGACCTAAGTTATGGGTCCGAAATGGATAGCGGTTGTATAGGTCGGGTTGATGAATTAAACTCTAATATCAGGTTTACAATCCGATTACAACTTCTATAAGAACGTGGGTCAAGTTGCTTCTATTTAGAAAGCCGGTCCGAATGCGGACATAGCAGGCAATAGCCTTAGTTGTAGCGGTCAAATGGTTACTTTAAGTTGTAGAGGTCGATTTAGGTGATTCAAAGCTAACATCAAGTTTATAGATGCAGCTGGCTTCTATGAAGAACCAGAATCCATTCCCTCTGCCAGCGAAAACTTCAGTCCCGAGATCTGGACACAACCCAGACCAGTGGCAAGTACAGCTGTTCGAGAAATGGACATAACTTAAGCTTTAGAAGTCTGATTCGGGTGATTCAAAGCTGTGTCAATTTTACAGATGCAGCTACAACTTATGAAAATAAACATTGACTCCCTCTATGTCCCAGTCGAAAACCGGTCCAATGGAAGTGAGTGTGAGATCAACCTGACTGACCCTAGCAAAGATCACCTTAGAAACCGGCGCTGGGGCGAAAAGCAGGGCAGCGTGCATTGAGGTGGAAATAAGCTATTAGAAGTAGGAAGAGTCCCCACCCCTCTTGGGTGGCCTTGTTGAGTAAAAACGGACTTTTTGCTTTCTCGGCTCGACAAGCTCCAGTATCGAGCACCCAGTAGTTAGAGGAAGAAGCCACTGGATCTTCCTTCTCTCTCATCTCTCTCCACTCTTCTCCTTCTCTTTCTCTCTTTCCTTTCTTTCTTCTCTTTGTTTTTCTCCACGCCCAGTTTCCCTCCCTACTCTCACTTATCTTACAAGATGTTTCTTGTCTTTCTCGACCACTTTGCTTGCCTCATCCCCCTCGCATTACTCACAACAGCGACACTTGGCCCTCGCTGTCTTGAGTGTCACCATCTTATGTGCCACATGGCGTGTGTCATCATGACATGTCATTATTTAGATTACCTCGAAAAAACAAAAAAATTTGCCTCTTCGAAATTTGACAAATTTCTCTAGCCAGTAGGTTTCACAGACGAACCTACGGTCACAGTTGTTTGTAATCTAAGAGTTCGGTTACCTTTGGTTTTACATTCTTCCCCGCACAAAAATTCGTCCAGAATTCACCCTCCTGTATCACTATCACATGCATGTGCACAACCATTTTCATATCAAAGGACTAATAAAACATACCTTCATCCTTAAAAAAGAAAGGATAGTTGGTACGAATAGTGTCTTCGTGCTCCCGTATTGCCTCTTCCACTCCCTGGTGCTGCCACAACACCTTCACTAGCCTCACGGTCTTGCATTGCTGAAACACGTTCCGTATCCATGATAAGTATTAGTCCCTCCTCGAAGAGTTCCATCATCGATAATGAGCTTCGGCCGATCCCTTTACACGGTGAATCTGAAGTGTACTTCAAAACATGGAGACATGGAATCACAGCATGAACACTTTCGATAATCTTAGAGGTAAGCGCAATAGATAATCAACCGCTTCCGCCTCTGAAAACCTCGAAGGGCACGTCTCGGTGATAGTTTTCACCGTTGCCTAATCGACCATTCCTCTCTTAGGCGCTCGCCTTGAAGACATGATCAGCTCAGACTCTGGGAGTCGTTGTTGTACGGTGGCGTAGCTCTGTCGACTCTAGCCGGGAAGGCACTTAGTGTCGAGTCCGCTGGGGTTCTCTAGCCACATCAGGAACTGTGGGGAGTCTCTCTCCCACCTGCATCAATAGTCGAAGATTGACAGGCCTCGTAAAGTGCCTCATAGGTCTTAGTTGTATGCTTGCACGATAACGCTGTGTTGGAGCGAATTCCCTGACAGTCGTACTCCTCCAGCGCCCATAGATCAGAGACTCATGCTTGAAGCATGTCCTCACAAAATCCTAGATGGTCCTCTTTGTTGTTGTCAGGTAAAGTGGCTTGTGCTCATCATTAAGCGTAGTATGGCTCTCTAGAAACTCTACAAAAAAATGAGTTGTAAACACAAATCTCAATCCGTCACAATGATACCGATTACTCCATTATGCTTAGGACAATCTCCTTTATATACAACTTGTCGAATTCCTCTAAAGTGAAGGTCATCCACACAGCCAAAAAGTGTGCTGACTTAGTAAGTTGGTCCACTATCACCCACACTATCTCATGCCCTCGCAATGTCCGTGATAAGTGGGTCACAAAGTCCATCGTGACATGTTCTCACTTCCACTCAACTACCTCCAATGGATGGACTAATCCTGCTAGCATTTGGTGCTCAGCCTTTATCTCTGGCTGCGGGAAATATCGGCGAACATAATCTACAAAGTGTTTCTTGTCCCACTCGATAATCTTTGCGATGAGAACATAATAAATACACCGTGCCACTTGGATCTGCGCAATAGCGAGCAATCTGAGGGGAAATCCACACGAGGATCTACTCTCGAATCTGCGATTGGGGAACCATAACTCTTCTCTATCTGAAAATGTCGTCCACATGAGAATCTTGACCTTGTCCACTATGCCGATCTCGATAGACGATATCTACATCTCAATCCACAGGACTCGATCACTCTGCCCGAGTAGGAAGGCGTAACCACTAGACTCCCCCAAAGTATCACAGGCTTGACCCCTGCGGTACGGCCGAACTATCCCACGATCTCATCTTGCCACTCGGGAAGCTACACTGTGACATTCCCCTTGACTTGGTGAGTGCATCGACATGCACATTTTCCCTTCTTTGAATTGGTGTCTGAAAGTGAACATCTCATAATCCTCGGATACCCGTCGCCATGTGTGCCTCATGTTGAGGTCCGTTGTGTGAAAATGTGCCGGACTCTTGTGGTCTGAAACACCTCGGTTTGCTCATAGGATGGATAGTGTGCCAAGATCTTCAAAGCGAAAATGATGGCCTCGACTACTTATCATGTGGGGTAACTCGGCTCGTGGTTCTTCAATTCACAGGAACCATAAGCCCGCTACCCTCCCACGGACTACATCAAAACCATCCGTCCAGATCCTTGGAGGGGATCCTGATACCTTTGTGTACCTCTATCCCTTTTCCAGGAAGATCATAATAGGAGATGAAGTAAGCCTCATATTCAATTCTGAGCGCCCTCTCACCTGAAGTCATTCCCTTTCAGGCTTGGCTATTTTGGTCGATCTCGTCATAGAACACAACTAATCGGGAGAAGTCCTCGATAAAAGCCTCTTGTAATGCGAACTGAGCGTGTATCTCGAAGGGGCGAGATTCGGTCTCTTCCAACTCATAAGCTTGCCTTAACCTTTCTCTAAGTCCGCAGCGGATACACACGGGAAAAACTGACACATGCCGAGAATGTCACATCTCCATATGCAGTACTTCTTGGTGGCATCTGATGTGATCTTAAGCCACGGATAACAATCTCGAAGTGACCCTCATGTTCCTCCTCAAACTTGGGTAGATCGAATCTCGCAGTCAGCGAGGCCACAACAAACTGATCTAAGTAGGGTTAGAACACCCTATGCATGAGATCCATGAATATCGTTGGAGCATTTGTCAATCCGAATGGCATCATTATGAACTCGAAATCCCATACCGCATCTTGAGTTCCATCTTATGGATATCTGCCTCCATAACCCTCGGTAGTGGTAGCAGGCGCGAATGCATCTTGGAGTAAACTCGCCCCTCTCGATTAATCAAATAAATCATCGATCCTTGGTAAAAAGGGTACTACATTCTTAATAGTAACCATATTAAGTGTCAGTGTCTTGTCTGTGAAGGGTCTTGTCCTTCTTCTTATGAACAACATATTTGAGTGCCCCGAGGTGAAGTGCTCGATTAATAAAACCACATCTGACAATTCTTGTAATTAGACCTTGAGTTCTTACTTGACTCAATGGCCTTGATTCTATCACGGAGTCATAGAAATGGGAGATGTATCGAGTGCAAACTCAATTATGAGTTTACATCCACTATGCGAGGCCAATCTGTAGTTGACGAGCTTGTCCTCGAACTCACAAAACCACAAGAGTAAGCTCAAATCCTGTCTCCACCTCATTTCGGGAGTAAGAAACGCTGTGACCCATTATTTGCTGTGCCGTAGAATCGTACCGTGTTGCAGGGCATGTATGGAGTCTTATCCTTGAAACATAGCTTACAATCCACCGATCAATAACTGACTGGAATTGTACATGTTGAATCCATCCGAGGATGACATCAAACTTCGACATGTCCGTGGCCAGGTCCATGGTGGCGAATCCACTAAGATCTCTAACTCATGATTAGACATATCTTATCCAGCAGCACTCACCTTAGTTCTAGGGAGGAATTCCAAATACAATGGTTCTTCGAGGTTTCGCCTCTAAGCCCAAGCTTCCACATGATGCAGCAATGAATGAATGAGATGCATCGGAATCAAATAGTACTCTTGCCCATTAGCAAAAAAGCATAAATGTACCCTGAATAACTTGATTAATCTCTGGCCCAGCGGCTGAGGGTGTGATGGGTGTGGGCCTGCACACTAGAGTCCACTGAAGTCAAGTTTGTGAGCCTGGCCTCGACCTCGACGATGCTTTGGCCCATACGCTGGTGTGAGTAGTGAAGGGCTTTTGTCTGTGCTCTTGGGGCCCGATCTTAGTTCCCACGACTCATAGTAAGGTAGGAGAAACAAAGGCGGGTTTGTGACATTGTGATGACTAGGACTAGGTGTCATAACTCTGGGATCCTGCCTTCTTATGTGTCGAGCTAGTGGCAATGGAAACATATTCTTCTTGGTACGGCTAAAGCGCCACGAAATGTCTCCGCCTTAGGATGATGCGACCGGCCTTGGCCACGATACTCATGGCCATGTCCACGAGGCTTTCCCTTGTGGAGAAGAACTCCTTTGTTTCTTTCCTGAGCTAGAAGAAGAAGGTTGGTTCTCCCTCCCCTTATCTTTAACAACCACATCTCGGATGTTCCATGCATCATCTACTTCCCTCTCAATGGCCATAGTTGTCTTGACCATCAAGTCCATGTCTTGAAGGAGAAATCCTGATTTTACCTCCCGGATGGACAATTTCGGATATCTTAAATTTCCAACACTTTTGCCGTAATACGTGGCCACATAATCATCGAGAACGGGCTAATTCAATAAACTTAGCTGTGTTCAAGCATTGTCATTGTCCACTTGTTTTAGTTAAACTCGAGCTTTTGCATGTCGGCAGTCTTTGGGAAGACGTGCCATGAAGAGCTCCTGAAACTCTTCCCATTGTCATTGCCACTTAGAGTCCCTCGAGGCTTTGACCCGATCCACTTTACTTGGGATTTGCCTCCCAGCTAAAATGTAATTTAGCTTTATCTTAGTATCGGTGATCTCCATAGCTTTGTGTACGATGATCATTTACCGTAGATTACCTCCCCGAGGTTGGAGGATGGTGTGCCTTAAACCTCTAGAGGTTACTTGACCCTCCCTAGCTCCCGTTGCCCTAGCCTATGCAATGGTGGCAGCCACAACACTCGCATATGCAATAATAGCAGTCGTAGTATCAATAGCCTCTATGAAGGCTTGTTGGTCAAAGGCTAGTGGTCGTGGGTTGTTGCTTTGCCCACCGCCTCAGCGTCCTCTTTCTCGACTAGGCATCTACATATATCAGATAGCAATAGAGTTTTACATGATATCCAAGAATGGTACTCAAGAATGGTATTACATTGTGCCAACCACTAATAGACCCACCCCTCAATATCTCGAACTATCACATTAGTTTCTTTTTCGAACCTCGAGTTATGTTTTCTAATACAGTGTTAGTTTTTTTCATATACATTTTACCATGTATGTAATTCACACAACACATAACACACAATCATGTAGCATATAAGGGCATAAAACATGAAATACCTGATAGATCTGATAGTGCAGACCCATGCCCATCAAATACTGGGTAATCGTATACAAGCTCAAGTTGTGAGCCCCCCCGAAACACGAAATTCGATGGATAACCTTCAACTGCGGAAATTCATGAAATGTCGAATGCAGATACCATACTACCACGTCCCATTTATCGGAACCCGTAGAGTAAACAACTGGATGGCCACTCTGGTTCCATTTATCCATATTCATTTGAAACATGAAAGGTCATAATTTAAAATGGCCTAAAAAGGTTTAATTACAATTCTCGTGCATAATAAAATTACAAGTTAGAACTAGATTATTTGAAAAAAGGTTATTAAAATCCACATGTCGACTTTCTTCACAATTGCGGCATTGAATGAGCGTCTTTCGCCGATTTTTATTCACTTTTCAAATATTTCCCGTATAAGGTGAAACCCACGCCCGATAACGTCTGCCAGGAACACTTCCCACCTAATTGCACATGCAATGATAAGTATTCCACAAACTCACATTCACATTCAGTAAAACCTGAAAATTTCTACTATGGAATCCTACATGCCATGCCATGAAATGAGATGAGACTCAATCATGTACCATGCCCCGAGTCCTCACCGACTCCCACCACACAATGCAAATGCCAATGTGTGATAACCCGTCATTGATGAATCATATCCATTGAACACTTTGAAATAAAAGTCGTTTGTTTATAAACCAAAACTTTTATGGATGTCATCATTTCAAATGATCTTTTTTATAATAAAAAACCACGTGTTTCATGAGCAGGGGATTTCCGGGGTCTCACCACAGGACTTCACACACCTTCCTACACTTTTTGAACTTTCACCGTTGGAGTGTATGAACCAGTCCAAACCACACACCGAAGGGGATGTCTAACCCTTCTTGTTATTACCCACCACACGTTTTTCCATGTTATACAACCGTGAGACTTTGTTGGACATCATCCCAGTGTCACCAAGGCCCACCCATCAATCACGAGAATGGTGATTGATCATATCATGCACTCACACTCATTCAATGTAGTACTTTTATGCATATGCAATATAATGCACATTTGCATATTATATAATATCGAGATATATCATGAATCTTACATAGACGGTCACCATATGTATGGACAATTATATCAAAAGCATATAATTTCCAAATAAAACCCATCTCAATGTCATTATATATATATATATATATATATATATATATATATATATATATATATATATATACTCACTATATCAACATTGATTACGAAGCATGTCATTCAAACTCGAGGAATGTGGCAACGCGATCCATGAGGCCAGCATGGCATGGATATGCCCGTAAAGCGATCTGCTTGATGGCCTCAAGGCAAGCCATAAATAGGTTGGAACTAGGCCACGCCACCAGCCATAACCGACCACACAATTATGCCACCAACGGAACATAAAAAAGTCTCAGATTCAATCCAAAGACTCTCCACAACCAAACCATAGTTAGGCCATAAAACCAACCATACATAGGCTACAAACAAAGCCATATCCAGGCCACATGATAATTTGAACTCAGTGTGAAGCCCCAAAACCGAGGTGTCTCATTGACAACCCGTCAACCCGCGGAATACTCGTGGATGTCAGGTAACCCGAGACCACTCACGAAAATCGGGCAGAGTCTCCTTTGTATGGGGAGCTCTACCCAAGGTACAAAACCTGTCCCAACAATTAACAATGACCACACATGGTCCACATGAGAGTAAAATAATGGCCACTTAGGCCCCTGCATCCAATTCTCACAAAATACATCAGCTAATATCTGATAGTTCAAGAGTTAATAAATTACTCTTTACCAAACATATATCAAAATTTAGAGTTTTAATACATGTTATACAAAATGAATACCCAAAGCCACAACCCGGCTTTATTCTAAACACGGCTTCTAGTGAGCGTCGTCCTCCTGTACATTCCTTGTACCTGAAATAGTGATCCCTCGACAGGGTGAGCAAAGCCCAGTAGTGAAAATTTCCTACATAGGTTACTCCCCACCTAAGTGCACATGTCATGGAAAACAATCACTTTCGAGTAAATACATGATCTGCTTGAATGACTGTGCCCGATCTCATGTCTCGAGTCCTCCTTGCAGACTCCCTCACATGCCTGGCTTGAATGCGAGTAAAATCCACGAGTTTTCAAAACAAAAGCTTTTTGTTCTCGAAAACTTGCTAGAATTAGGTAAATATATTGGGCTATATAAAGCGAATGCGTTGGATAACCCTCGGAAAACAATTCATGGGCCTCAGACGTGGTGTTGAATGATCTCTGGCTCTGATTCTCACAGGAAAATCTTTAAGTGAAATTCCTTTCACAATATTTTCCTTTTATTTTCTTTCATGTCATGCACTCCTCCTAATATTTTAAGATTCTTACGGTGCATATGGAATGCATTATGTCAATCCACTACAGACTCATTACTAATATATAAGAAGATCATATATTAACATAATTAATTCACACAATTCATGTTATTAAATTCTGCCATTAACACCAAAATTAGCTCACATGAACTAATTAACAAACACAAGCAATTCATTTTGAATCACTCAACATCATAAAAATTCACACCAAAAATCACGTGAACAGTGAAACCCTCGGGTCGGCACTGTTCACGGCCACACAAATAGGGATTTTCTCCACTCGGTTTCAAGCTTTTGAGATCGAATTTATGGCTCATCGAGCCTCGAATATCTGTATTTACATGGCTCTTAGCCGAACACAAGTAGGAAAGGTCTACCTCTTGGAGTTTTCGGAACTCCGCTGATCGATGCCGCAGCGCGGCCCTCAGTGAACGGCTTTACTTCTTGGCAGAAATGGCAAATGGTCGAGCTGCGGAAATCTAGAGAGAAGGTACTCTTTATCTCTTAAGAATCACAAACTCCCACTCACTTTCGATTTTTCAAGCCCCTACACGTTTTCTTCTTCAATTTGAAGAAGAAAACTATTCAATTTTTTGTCTTATTCAATTAACATTTCAATAATTACCATTGTGTCCTTAAATTTTGGATTTTTGACACATGGCCTAATCTAAGCCATTAATCGTCACTCTCCATTAATCGTACGACATGTCGCGTAGATGCGATATGATAGGTGACTTTTTACGCGTCATATATCTTTCCGCAATTTGTTTCACATTTTAGGCACCGGTGCCTCGAAAAGCGTTAAATTATTGTCTCGTTAAACGGTCGGCGTGGTGATTAGATTTCGCAGACAATTCAAACGGTGAAATCTGTTTCATCATCTGAGATCTGAAAATTTCGGTTTTGGCAGCCAGAAATTAACGTTTTACCCTTTTTCTAAAAATTTGAATTTCCCAGGGTTTTACATTCTCCCCTCCAGCAAAGGAATTTAGTCTGAGTGCGTACAATCGTATTGACTCACATGCGTATGCAGCGTGCGCTCCATTGCATATGTAGTCATTTAAGTATTAAACAACTAAAACCACATGCGCTTCATCCACTAGCGAAGAGAAATGGGTGGCGCGCTCGTGTCCTCGCTCCAGTATTGACTCCTCCCATCGCGGTCACGCCGCTAGCACCCTCGCACAACCTCATGGTCTTACGTCGCAAAACGATCCATTTATCCATAATGCACTAGTCCATCTCAGAAGGTCTGTCGAATTATCGACCTTAATCTCATGATCAGCTACGCGCGAAATTTGGATCTTGGGTGTACCTCGAACATGGGCGTGAAATACCTCATGGACACGACATCTTTGGGTGGTAAAGCTGGCGTCACCTTCTGATACTACCCTCTAAGTATCTTCGAAGGGCCCGATGAACCTGGCGATGGCTTGTTGCAGCTTCTAGGAACATCGCTCCTCTTAGGCATCACCTTGAGAAGAGCGTGATCACCCGACCTCGAACTCTGAGGTCGGCGTTGTACATCAACATAGCTCTTCTACGCACCGGTATGAGAAGACATTAATCGTATCGAAGCTCACGCTTCGGAGGTGTCTCTGTCGGTCGAGGACGGTGATGGGCTCTCTCTCCCACCTCGGTCAACATATCGGTGATCTGCATGGCCTCACCACAATGCCTCATATGGTGCCATCACGTATACTCACTGATAATTGTTGTTGTAAGCGAATTCCACTAAGGGTAAATGCTCTTTTCAGTACCCTTATGATCCGGGATGCTACTTGACATAATCCTCTAACCCTGTATAGTCCTCTCGTGACCATGTTTGTGGGTGGAAAGTTGTATTCATGGTCGATCGTGTGCGTAGCCTTTTGGAAACTCTTCCCAGTCACGTAGTGACCTCAGGTCTCTATCAGCAGCTATGGATCGCGGTACTCCATATGCAGACGATCTACAGAATATACAACCAGCGAGAATCTCTCGATGTGAAGGTCATCCGCTTTTGGTGAAAATGTCTGACTTAAGCTGATCAGATCCTTGTCGCCCATCTAGCGTCATGTCCTTGCGATGTGGCGGCAGTGGGTCACAAAGTCCCATCGTGGAAGTGTTCCTTCCGCTCCGGCCACCTCCGATGGCCCGAAGTACAGCCCTGCGGCCACGGTGCCGGCCCCTTAACCTGCGACACGTGGGGACATCGTCGAACAAAGTCCCTGCGTGTCTGACATCCGGCTCGATAGATGCGGCGACGAAGATCTTGGTACATCTTGAACGCCACCCTGAATACCTGAAATCGAGAACAATGAAACTCCTGGAATCCTTTCTCGAATCGGTCGGCTGAGGGCTTCTTTACGTCTCTATCTGTCGGCTTCATACATTGGGCCGGTCTGACCCTCATCACTGTGCACGACTATGCAGTCGCCTTGGACCTTTATCTGGCGATCATCTGCAAGACTCAATCACTCGCCAATAGAGCGGTGTAGCTACTAAGCTCCCGGCGTGCCACCCCAGGCACGCTTAGTTTATGCATGTGGCTTGTCCACGCAGTCTCGAGCTTAGCCATTCAGGAAGCTATACTAGCCAATCTCCTTGACTTGGTAGTGCATCGGCCACCACATTTGCCTTACTAGGATGGTAATGCAAAGTGAAGTCATAATCCTCTGAACTCCATCCATGCGTTGCACTTTCATGTGAGTCCCCACTTTGCATGAAAATATATGAGACTTTGTAGTGCAGTACACCTCGAATTGTTCGCCATATAATTGAGTGACCAAATCTTCAAAGGCGAAGACAGCAGTGTGACTCATATCAGTGTGTGGGGTAATTACTGCTCATGATTCTTCAGGCGCGGGAACAAGCTCTTTTACCCTCGAGGCGCATCAAAACATCAGTCCGACCCTCGAGAATATCCACGATACTTTGTGTACCCTTATTCCCTATCAGGGACTATCGAGATATAAAATTTGTAGTAAGCCTCGCTCCTCAGCTCTGAATGCCTTCTCCGTCGGTCCTTCAATCAGGCTTGACCTCCTTCCAGGTCGATCTACGTCATAGGTCTTGCATTGTCGGGAGAAATCCTCGTCAATTTCTGTAGTACCATTGATCGAAACTACGTATCTCGAAGGCGACTTGGCTCTCACGACTCATCATGGCCTTGACCTTCTGCGGGTCCAGCGACCTGCGCCTGATGCTAATACCGTGTCAAAAATCTCACCTCGATGGCGAAACTAAGCGCTTCTTGAACTTGGCGTATAGTTGATGATCTCTCGATGGCGTAAAACAATCCTCGAAGTGATACTCATGCTCCGCTCACATTTGAGGTAGATCAAAAAATGTCATCCACGAAGACTACCCTATGCATGAGGTTCATGAATCTTGCATTTGTAGCATTCGTCGATCAAAAATCGTAAACTCAAAGTGCCCATAACGCGTCCTAAATGTTGTCTTAGGGATATCTGTCTCCCTAACCCTCAGTTGATGGTAACTAGTGCGAAGGTCTATCTTAGAGTAGACTCGCGCTCCTCTTAATTGATCAAACAAATCGTCAATCACCAGTGATTCGATGCAGATTCTTGGCCGTAACCGCATTATTGCACGTAATCGATGCATAGTCGAAGGGTCTTGTTTTCTTCTTCTTAAGCGAGGAATGGGCTACAATGGTGAAGTGCCGATGCAATGAACCCCTTGTCAAGGTAGCTCTATGTTTGGACTTCTAAGTTCCTGTAACTCAACTGGTGCCATCTTATGCGGAGTCATAAAGATGGGCGAAGTACCAGGGTATAACTCGTCTAGAAAGTCTCTGACCCTGTAGCGGAGGCAATCCACATGGCTTATCGGAAAAACATCCTCGTACTCATGAACTACTCGAGGTAGATCCCCGTCCAGGTCTCTCCTCGTCCTCTAGGGTAGGAAACGCTAGCCCGACACGTCAAGTATCCTGACCTGGACTCATTACAATGTACGAGGCAAAATGTCATGCTTGTCACACAGTACAACAGTGCAGATCCTGCGTATAGGCGGTAACCCTCCTATGCTCACAATCGATAACAAATTTGTAAGTTGTCAGTTGTCAACCAATCCATCCCAAGGATGACGTCGAACTCTGACATGTTCATGACCCTTAGTTCCACTGTGTGTAGAATCCCCAAGATCTCTAACTCGCAACCACGACATATCATCCCTATCCTGCCGCCCAATCAGGAGAACTCACATACAAGGGCTCCTCCCGAGGCCTCGACCATCTAAGCCCGACTCTATAACGGCGATCTCGATCTCTAAGGTGTAAACACGACCACGAGACCTTATTCACATACGAAAACATTTCATACACAAGGTCATTGCATTTATCGTGTCTGAGACAATAAGTTCATATATTAAATCATATTTAAAGCCAAAGAATTTTATTTTATTTTATTTTAAAATTTGTGCATTTTATTTATTTTATTTTTGAAAACCTCGTGAGCAGTCAGCGTGAACGGTGTCTCGACGTGTTCGGAACGGTGCGAGTCAGCGAAGCGATCGAGGTGCGCAGACACCCACCCTTGGCCCGGCCCTGCCACGCGCCTTATTCTGGCGCCTTCGCGGCCGTATCGCCCGAGCTGGCCGGCCGTCCATGGGCACGGTACGTCGTGTCGCGGCCTCCCAATTTATGTCATTAGCCCATCTCGTCCATGTCGCGGCCAGCGCTGCCGGTGTGTCGCGGTGATGTCGCCCTCTGTGTCGTAGCGTCGTGTCGCCGTAGCGTGTATTCTTCGCCAGCGTCGTCTCATGACCTCTACCCAGGTGTCGTGCGCGGGCTGGCCCCTGTTATGGCGTTGTATCGCCATGGCGCTGGTGGCGAGCCCATCTGTCGCTATACAAGCGGTGTATCGTGACCGCGCGTCAACCGGCCGGTCGGCTCGTATCCGCGATACAAAACTTTGTATCACGACACTCATTCCCAGCGGCCAGGCCCTCGCGCAAGCTCCATCGCCTTGCGCGCCGGGCGCCCGCGCCGTATCGTGGGGCGTCTCGGTAGATATCGTGACGGTTTATGGCGGAGTCTCGTGATGCGCTCTTGGCCGATATCGTGGCCTATTTCTTGCCCTGTCTTTGATAATCACTTGTCCTGATACCTTATATCATTAACCCGTAGGCGATAGCCATCCGATCCTCTGCGCCTCTTATTTTTTTATTTTCCACATCATTTTTTTCATTTTTCCACCTCTTGGGGAAGACATAATATATATATATATATATATATATATATATATATATATATATATATATATATATATATATATATATATATATTTTTTTTTTTTTCATTTTCCAGTAGAACAAAATAAATTCCTTAAAAATTATTTTATTTTATTTTTCTTTTAATTTTACACCTTTGTAAAACCTTAGAAAAATTTCTTCTCATCATTTTTTTTCTCGATGCCTCCTTGCTACTTCATAAATGCATTAGCCTAAACCCCTTGCACTTCATAAACTCCGAAAATTTTATGAGTTAAATTTTAACCCTAGTGTCAGAAAATTTATATATATATAACCAAAATTTTTTATGAGTTAAATTTTAACCCTAGTGTCCGAGAAAATTATATATATATATATATATATATATATATATTTAAATTCAGTCTGGACAATTTGAAATTCTCAAACACTGAGTTACATTTTTCTCGACCACACAGTGTTTCAACATTTTTTCCTAATAACATTCACGAGCATACAAATCCTCAACATGACACACAATCACATCACACAGCAATCATCAGGTACAAGAAATCGTGATCTAACCCATGCCACGTAGTCTAGGTAATCGTATACCTAACCACCAGATACTAAGCTATAACCGCAGTATCGACATCAGGCTATATCGACCTCGATGCTCTGCACCTTATGACCATGGCCCTAAGCCCGAGTCCCTCGAGCCACTGAGTAGTCGTATGCCTATGCTCGATGCAGAGCTGAAGTGGTATCGGAACCATACTATGGATACCCTTTTGGGAGGCTCCACTGGGTAATCGTTTACCTAAAGCTCTCATGTGCAATTTGTGGCCTTGATTCAGAGGTGTCTGGGTCAATGACCGTCGACGAGTGGAATGCTATTGGATGTCGGGTAACCCTGACACCCTCACGAAAATCGGGTGAGTCTCTTTTGTACGGGGAGCTACACCCAGTCTGAACAACTTTCAACTGATGCCAGACCACCACAGGGTCCACATTCGAGTAAAATAATGGCCACTTGGGCCTTGCATCAATACTCACAAAATACATCAACTATATACAATAGTTGAGTTAATATAAATTACTCTTTACGAGCATATATCAAAATTTAGAGTTTTAATACATGTTATACAAAGCGAATACCCAATACAAACGAGCTTTATTCATGACCTCACAGTGGCGTCGTCCTCCTATGCCTCCACATTACGAAATAGTGATCCCTCGACAAGGTGAGCAAAGCCCAGTAGTAAAAATTTCCTACATGGGTTACTCCCCATCTAAGTGCACATGTGGGAAACAATCACACTCAAGTAAATACATGATCCTACTTGAATGTCTACATGCGATCCATTGTCTAGAGTCCTCAGGCTCCCTCACACATGCCTAAGCCAAATGCGAGTAAAATCACAGTTTTCAAAACAAAAGCTTTTTGTTCTCGAAAACTTACTACAGAGATTCGGTAAATATATTGGACTACCCTCCTAGGCGAATCTGTTGGATAACCCTCCGAAACAATTCATGGGCCCCTCAGGCGTGGTGTTGGACAATCTCCTGACAGATTCTCCCGAAAAATCTTCCATGAGAATTCCTTTCACGATATTTTCCTTTTTATTTTCTTTCATGTCATGCACTCACTCTAATATTCTAGGGTGCCACAGGTGCATATGGAATGCATTATGCGATCCTACGACTCCATGTTAATATATAAAACATGTATATATTAACTCATTAGTCCTACAAATTCATGTTATTAGAGATTCACATCAATAACACCAAAATTAGCTCACATGGGCTAATTAACAAACACAAGCAATTCATTTTGAATCACTCGACATCATAAATCCATACCAAAAATCACGTGAGAGCAGTGAAACCTCGAGTCGTGACATTCGTGAGCATAAAATAGAGTTTTCTAAACCGATTCAGCTTTGAGATTAGTTTACGGCTAAATTAAGCCTCGAATATCACTAACCATTTACATGGTTCTTAGCCAAAGAATAACAGTATGAAAGATCCTACCTCTTGGAGTTGTCGAACTCCACCCAGTCGATTACTTATGTAGCCCTTGCGGGTGTAGAGCGAACTCTTGCTTGGCGATGGCCAGACGATCGAGCAATGGAAATCTAGAGATAAGGCACTCTTTCTCTCTCTAGAATCCTAAACTCCACTCACTTTGTCGATTTTTCCGGCCTTACGTTTTCTTCTTGATTTGAAGAAGAAAACTATTCAATTTTGTCTTATTGATTAACATTTCAATAATTCCATTTATGTACTAAATTTTGGATTTTGACCGTGGCTTAATCTAAGCCATTGAACTATCTTCTCGCTAATCGTACGACATGTGTGTCACATGGGTACATGTAATAGGTGACTTTTGTCATCACATGTCTTTCTGGCCAGTTTTACGGCACGAGCACCGATTGCCCAGCGAAAAGCGTGAAATTGAAACATGCCGGGTCGGCGAAGTCGATGTGGTAAACTAGATTTGTGAGATGATTCAGCGGTGAAGTCGGTTTGATCATAGAGATCTAGAAAATTTTCGCGTTTTGGCCAAAATTCTTGTTTTACCGCTTTTGAGGAATTTGAATTTTAGGTTTCTGCTCGATCCCGAATAGTCCCAATTTGGCGCCAAGCGAATGTCATGGCCTAATTTGTGGTAGTCCTAGGAAATAGACCATAATTTGATCTATAGAGGTCCAATTTGGGTGATTCAAAAGCTTAACATCAAGTTTACATATGCAACTACAACTTCTATGAAGAACACAAGTCTAAATTCCCTTTGTTTTCCAATCGAAAACTAGTCCCAATATCTGGACACAACCAAATAAACAGTCTAAGTTGTGGTAGTCCCAGGAAATGGACCATAACTTGAGCTGTAGAGGTCTAATTTAGGTGATTCAAAAGCACAACATCAAGTTTACAGATGCAGCAACAACTTCTATGGAGAACAAGAGTCCAAATTCCCTTTGTTGGGACCAAAAACCAGTCCCAAGATCTAGACACAACCAAATAAACAGCCTAAGCTGTGGTCGTCCCGGGAAATGGACCATAACGTGAGCTGTAAAGGTCTAATTTAAGTGATTTTAAAGCCTAACATCAAGTTTATAGATGAAGATACAACTTCTATAAAGAGCACGAGCTCAAATTCCCTATGTTTCTCAACCAAAAACCAGTCCTAAATAAAAGGCATAGTGTAGGGTCAACACAGGGAAACCCAATAAAAAATCCTGCCAAACAGCCCCTTAGGGCATAAAACATTGCCAAACAGCCCTTAGGGTGGAAATAAGCCAAAGTAGGAAGAGTCCCTACCTCTTGGAGCATAGCCCTCATCGAGTAGACGGACTTTAACTCTCAGCCCGACGAACTCCGACCGTCGAAACGCCGGTAGATCAGAGGAAGAAGCCTTCAGATCTTCCTTCCTCTTCTCCTTCTCTCTCCCTTTCTTCTCCTTCTCTTTCTCCCTTTCTTTTCTTTCTTCTCTTTTTTTTTTCTCCACCAATTTCCTCCCCCACTCTCACTTATCTCTTCTAAGATATTTTCCAAAATATCTTTCCCCACTTACTCTTAGCCACCACCTCATCCCCCTCATGCATGTCTCTAACCATGAAACTTGGCCCTCATTATGCCAAGTGTCACCATGCCATGCGCCACATGGCATGTGTCATCATGCCATGTGGCACCCAACCCCTGTTGCCTCGAAAAAACGAAAAAAAATTCCCTCTTCAGAATTTGACGAATTTCACAAAGGCAACTAGGTTTCACGAGATGAACCTTACAGTGCGGTCCGTTTCGTCATCTGAGAGTTCGATTTTACCCGAGTTTTACAAATAATACTGATGTAACATGCCTAAAACACTAATGTAACATAGTTCCACTTAATGTAACTTTGCTTCCCATATATTCTTCAATTTGAATAATTCCAAAATTTTCATATATTAACATTACATAAACCATTTGTATGCATATTACATTGATTATTTTACTTTTTAAATGATTTTTTAATAATCAAAATGACATATTTCACAACAAAGCACACTAAACACTACACAAAGTATTTTTTTTTTCAAGCTTTCAACAAGGATTGAACAATATAAGAATATTCTAACCATGTTCAAGTAACAACAAATTTTAGCAAACTTTAAAAACTGAGTTTGAGCTTAATGTAACATCTTTAAAACACTAATGGAACATGCGTATAATATTAATGTAACATGGTTATCCTTAATGTAACACACGATTTCCATATTTAACTAAACATGAAGTGATAACCATTAGAACAGGAAAAAGAGAGTTAAAGAAAAGTGCAATGAATGTAGAGACTTCTTTTTGGAAACCCTAGCTCCCGCTTCCCCCCTCCCTCCTCTTTGTTCTCTTGCAGGCCCTTGTTCGTTAAAGAGGTGGTGTGATTTTTTTTTTTTTTTTTTGCCATTCTTGGCCTGAAATCACTCCTTCCATCGTTTTCTTCCACATATATGGATTTCCTTTTCCAATAAAGTGGTTTCTTCTACACCGATCTAGGTTTACCTTTGTTTTCTTTCTTGTCTTTGTCGCTGACCTATTGCAGCATGTTTTGTCGCCGACTTGTTGCGGCGGGTAGTTGTGTCGTCGATGGCTAGCTTCTTCATGAATTTTCACTTTGGCAGTTCAGATGACAAAGTTCGATCTGACATAGTCATCAAATCAAATCATGTTCTTCAGTATGCTGCATATCTGAAATCTTAGGTATTCTAAGCATTTTTGGATTATCAAATATGCTAGATATCTGAAATCTTAGGTATTCTAGGCATTTTTTAATTATCAAAAGTGTAGGTCTTGAGCCAATCCTTTTTGCTATTGACCTCTACGCCATCCTCTAAAAATTTTAATACTTTTGATTATGTGTTTCTATCGATTGTATTATTACCCTTAATCAATAAAGTTCTCTTTAAAAAAAAAAAAAAAACTAAACATGAAAAAAAAAACCCTGAATTTGGTTCCATTAACCTCGCAAATACCTTTTCATTCATATTTCAATATTGATTTTTCCCTTCAAAAGAGTTGTTAACCAATAAAATCACATTTTTTTACCACCAACTTCAATAAACACCACCCAAGATTTAAAAATGTCCTATCCATCTTTCCAATATGATGGGAAAACAACGAAATGAGAAAAAACACTTACCCAAAAATGATTTTATATGATTTCTTTGCTTCAAAGAAAATGGAAGTGGTCAAAGATGTGATTTTTAGGCTTTGTGATCAACCACGTCTTCTCCCACGCATAAAATTGATGAAATCCTCAAATTTCCAAGATTTTTGAAGCAAAAAAATTATGGTTTTAGGCTAGGGTTTTTCCTGTCTTTCTTCTTGGTGCACAACGATTAGAAGGGAAGGGAATGGGGTGGTTTTTCTTTTTTTTTTTTTGTTTTCTCTCTCCTATTTGGTTTATATGAGCCCCACATGAGGCTGGTTCCATCTTAGACTTTTTGGTTAATGTTACATTACATGTTCTAATAAATTTGTTGGGCCATTTTGATGGTTTCTAATAGTTCACTTCTATTTTTCTTCTTTATGCTCATCATACCATCTTTACATAATTCCACAAAAAATATCCTCATATCTTCTATTTAGGAAATATTTTTTATATTTTATGTGCCAAAATTTAAATCCAAGCAATCTAAATCAAGGGAAGATTCAAAAGAAATTAAAGGTATCATTTTTTTTTTTTAATTTCTACTCACTTTACATTAAAACGTTATAGTACTTTGTCTTTGATTCAAACATGGGATCTTCCCTTAACCCATCTCACCTTTTTACTACTTAAGTCAATTTTCAAGGGCAAATTAAAATATCATTTAATAATTTAATTTTGAATAAAGAATAATTTTCAATATAAAAAAAACAAACTGAAAATTAAACTTGATGAAAGATTGCTTTCTATCTCTTATTTGGAAAATGATTTTTGTCTTGAACAAAGTTCTATTGACTTGTTTAGGAAGTCTATCATATTTATACAATCATTAATAAAATTTTACAAAAGTTCTAAATAATTTAAATATAATATTTCATTCTAAAGGTTCAGCAAGTAACATATAGAGGTAATTGAACATTTTATTCATGGAGAATTAGAATGTAGAGGCTTACCAATTCCCCAATTATATTCATATTTCCTTAACTTCCAGCTATAAGTTGACAAAACCAATTAATTACTCTATTAATACGGAGCATTTGTTTTTATGTATATCTAAACTCAAAACTCGTTGCCAATAAGACTTAGCTAGTTCAAATGATTAAGAACTCAAACAAACATATAGGATTTCAGTGAGGATAAAGGAACGTAATACTATGATAGCAAAGTGAATAGATATCAGAGAGAAAAAAAAAAAAAAACTCGAAACTTGCTTAAACGCAAAATAGAAGATGCATATTGATAGAAATATATAGACTGATTTTTAGAAAATGAATTTTCATATTTAATGGTTTAAGTTTAATTTTAAAGAGGAGTTAGAGGTTTTTTTTTTTTTTTTTAAGTTAGAGGGTTAGTTTAATTTAGGAAAAAAAACAAAAAACAATTTTAAAATCATTAAAATTCATAAACTATCAAACATCAAACAAGCAGGGAAAAGTGTAAATATGTTTATGTGAATTCTTTAGGAACTAATATAAACTGTGACCTAAATAATTGACATAAAGTGTAGCTGCACAAGACCAATTAGTGACTTGTTTTAGGTGCCAAATCAAGAATTGAAAATAACCTAAATAAGTGCTTAATTAAATATAAATACATGATTAATTTTTTTAATACACTTTTAAGTTTCAAGGTAATAGATTGTTTCCCATTGGACTCAAACCTAGGACCCCCCTCCCACAGTGAATGCTCTATCACTTGAGCTAGGCATGATGAGAATAAATATGTGATTTCATCTTAACTGTTGTTAGTTTTACTTAAAATTAATATACATAAGCAAAAAATTACCCATTATCTTCATAAGTAGAGGTACAAATTCTTCACATGTGCCGTATAGATTTAGAAACAAGAAATAAGAGCCTATTTGTTTACATTTTTTGAGAACTATTTTCTACTAAAAAACAAGAAGAACATGTTTGGTTTCCATTTTTTTGTTCTGAAAAACATAAAGAACATAAAAAACATAATAAGACCTAACTCAAGTGGTTAAGTGCTTAGGCTAGTATAGGGAAGGGAGGGGTCCAAGGTTCGAGTCCCAATATAAACAAATTTATGAGGAACAAAATAAAATTTTATGATGTAATGCAAAATAAATAGATATCAAAGAAAAAAAAAAGTTCTCAAGAATAGTTTCAAAAACATGAACCAAATAAGCCCTATTTTTTTTACCTCACTTTGATTTCACAAGTTCACATGCATATCCTTCTAGTCTTGTACTAGAAAAATAGTTTTTGAAAGAAACAAGAAAATGGGTATCATTAGGAAAAATCATGAAAAGGTAACTCACAATTAGGATGCACATTTACCCTTTTACCTTCATAATATTAAATTATATTTACAAGTTATTTTAAAGGTAGTCCTTTTCATGCTAATATCCTTAGCTCAATTGGTTTAAAATCCTAGGTCATATATAAGGATGGGAAAGACCTAGTTCAAAATTTCTTGAGAACAAGTTACTGTATTGTTGTAATTTTCAGTGAATAGTTGTAAAAAAAATGAC
Source organism: Tetrastigma voinierianum (assembly GCA_016808115.1). Taxonomy (NCBI): domain Eukaryota; kingdom Viridiplantae; phylum Streptophyta; class Magnoliopsida; order Vitales; family Vitaceae; genus Tetrastigma; species Tetrastigma voinierianum. The sequence continues at coordinate 729,315 of JAEQBH010000159.1, forward strand.
TTTTCCCCTTTTGTAACCATTGTAAGTTTTTACCGTTGGATATTTTCAATAATTATGATGAACCTGACATATGTAAATATTAAATATGTTTATACTATCAATTTTAATTAAGTCTAACTAAAATGATCTAATTTGAATTAAGTAATTGTCTTAAGGGTATAATTGTCATGGAATTAATGTGTGGATATATTAGGGAATTTTCTATTTTGATGAGGAGCCAAATTAGAAATATCTAACCTAGTTTCACTAGCATAAATATTCAACGATGAAAGAACCCTAGTTCTTCTTCTTCTCTGCATCCCCATCATTAGAGAAGAGACAAAATTTTGTCATTAGGGTCGTATCAAATTTGGAAGATCTAACTCGTATATTCAACGATTTCTGACAATTGATACATGTACGCTTCCGTTATATAAACTTAATATCTCTTCAATTAAATGGGTAGAAACATGATTATTAGGGTTTGCCTATCATGTAACGCCCCTTCCCCTGTCTTCGACAAGTGAGGGGACGCCACACAAAGCAGAGATCTGTTAACCTGATATTCTGGCATTATTTGGGACCCTTTCAAGCACATATTCATAAATGACATAAAGTTGAAAGCCAGAATTATGAAAATTCTAGACTACAAATTATAACTTGGCCATTACCCTACAGTGGTGTTTTAAAATACTATCTAAATCTATACTTGAGTCTCTGACGACTTATCAACTTACTAGTTTTGCTATAACAAAATATTACATTTTACATTCACTATTCTGAGATATGGGGCGAGAGACACCTAAGGTTGTGTTGGCCTTCTTAGAAGTGGGATGTCACGGCGACTTCTTTAGAACCTACCGCGGATGAAACACGTGCTAACTTATATATATATATATATATATATATATATATATATATATATATATATATATATATATATATATATATATATATATATATATATATATATATTTATCATGACATATAAAACACATTAATCCTGATTTAGTATATGAACATGACATGTATAATATATATATATATATATCATGTATGACATACATGACATGTATAACCACTTACATTAATCCTCAATTTCAGTATATAAACGCATATAATTATTTCCACATATCATGTTATTCATCTTTCCCATAGGAGTACTTATAAGAAATTTCATAACAAAAGATTACTGTAGATGCGCTCTGATCTGAAACGTTATATGCCTTAGCATACGGGGGTGATTTACATTTGTGTTTATATTATTCATTATTTAGATGCACATCATACTTATAAAGTATTTATGCGCATAGACTAGTAACAATGAATGAGGTATTATGACACAATAGGTACGAGGTACACTCTGCGAGCGAAGTGCAGAAGCAGCGCTGAGATAGACATGCTGCTGACACGAAGCGGGAGATGTCCTTAGCACTATCTGAGTGTTGTAGGGCGAGCAGTTGTACCTGCACATGAAGTTCTAGGTAGCACTAGAAAGGAGTGTCAAAACACTAAACATACGTACCTATTCATTCACTATCCGGTCTTAAGCAGGCACACAATTATATGCAGTTCAGAGCATTTCGTACTGATCTTACCAATAATCATGTTATACACTTGGTCAATTCTTAAGACTGTACTTTCCTCATTCACATTGAATCGCCCATGTCACGTACATTTTATTTAGTAATTAATAACGTATAACTTGTATACATGTATATCTCTCACTTGTTAGGATCATCAATTAATCTAATTTCATGTCTATCGATCACCTCAATAGGAGTCATAACAAAGGAGTAATGGTTTCTAAAATTAACAAAATGAAGGGGAAAAATGGGACTTCAAGTTCGCCGAGGCGAGGCAAAGACTAGGCAAATTTGGGCTTCAGGTTCGCTTAGGCGAACAAACCTTCACCTAGGCGTAGGGTGTTAGGTCTTAACAGAAGTGTCACATTTTGCCCTTTTTCGTTGGACAATTTCAAACCTAAAACAAAACCATATCAAAACAACTCTTAAGTCCAACTCAAACTAACAAAAAAACCATAAATAATGAGAGAGTTAGGATTTTTCCTAACCTTGATGTCTTAAAAGTTTCAACCTAGCTTTCATTTTCTTCCTTTTCTTCTCTTTAGATAGACTAATAGAGCCCCAAACAAAAGGAGAAAAAGCAAACCAAAACCGGTTCTTCTCCCGGCTGTAAAAGCTACAGACCCCCCAGCGAAATGGAGGAATTCTATCCTAGAAGACAAATTATTGTCTTAATGGGATTTGGCTCAAACTTTTCCCTTTTGCAATTTAAGTCCTCCCTCTTTATTCAATTTGAAACTCAACTTATCACAATTCCAAAATAACCTATAATATTTTAACTTAATGTCCCATAAGACCTTAATTTGAAAAATTACCATTAGCCTCTTTACTTCTTTAATAATTCCGATTATATCCCTTTTTTTCACACTCAACTATTAAATTTCTTTTTTTTTTTTGGATAAGTAAGAATTTATTTCCAAAAAGGGCAATGCCCAAGCAACAGTAATCAAGAACAATACAGAAGCGAATGCCACGGAAGCTGGCTTGAATCGAGCAGCGCCTCCCAAAATCATAGGAAGGGGCATCGGCCGTCTGAGCAACCACACGATAAGCGGCACAAATTAAAGACAACGACCCATCGGGCTAAGCCACCTGACAAATCAAAGGAAACAATAGCATAACAAGGAAGCTCTTCCCCTGTCCAGAGCAAAACACCAAAATTATGACCCCGATCCAGTGACCTTACACGGTGTCGGGGCAGGTAAAGCGAAAACCTTCCCCAGATGGAGGAGATAGCGTCAAAGCGCTACGCCAGGCATGACATCGACCAGGCCAGCTACGAGGCCACCATGAAACTCACCACGGACCCCGAAGCGGGCGGCCAAAAGGTAGCAGGGTAGAAGCGTGAGAAAAAAGCCCACATCCTTGACCTGAAACTGCTCCACGAGGAGGCAACCTGGGGACACCATGCAGTGACTGGCCGTACTACCCTGCCGTAGGCACCAGCACATCGCGACACGAAGTAATGACCATCGGATGCGCCGCCGTGTCGTGGCCGAAATCGAGCCGGATCAGCCCGGTCGATTTGAGCGCCCGACTAATCTGGGCGAAACCATCGGTATACCCCGAATCAATGTGATTAATGAACCTAGTGTGGACAAACCGATGGATAATAATACCATAACGGAGGAACAAATGACGGCAGACCCTTCCGCCCGATCCTAGCGACTTCCGGCGGAAAGCGAACCAAGTCGGCATTTCACCACCTGCCTTGACACACTCTCGGAACCTCTTACGTCGGAGATAAGGTCCCCAGAAGCAGAAAATGAACTCCTTTCTTGATCAAGGCGGCCCCGATTAATCCACCTGAACTCTTGAATAACTTAGAACCTGGCAGTTCACCGTGATCATTTCTCAAACTAAGTTTGAACATTCACGAGATGGAAACGCTGCAGAAATCGCTCGGAACTATTAAATTTCCGACTAACACAATTTGATTTCTATTATACCCTAAATATGTCATAAAACTACTAGGGTATAATTTGGGGTGTTACAAATCCTTTCCCCATCTCCACTTTATAAAATTTCGTCTCGAGTCACATACCCTAAACGAAGAGTTGTCGTGTGTGCCCTCATTGTTGATTCTGGCTCCCATGTTGCTTCCTCCATACCTTGGTGTTGCCAAATTACCTTTACCAAAGGGACTTGTTTGTTTTGCAACTGTTTCACTTCACGAGCTAAAATGGCTTTTGGATCTTCTATTCAAAGAAATATGATTGCGCCTTATCTTGTATTGGCAAGTTTGTAGAGTTAATATATGATATCTCAGAAGCATTGGTACATAGAAACATTTTTGTAATCTGGTCAACTCAGAGAGTGCCCAGGCAATAAGCGACTGATCCCGATTCTTTGTAAGATCTCATAAGGTTCGAATACTGGCGGGCTTAAGTTTCCTTTTTCTTTCCAAAATGGAGTATCTTCCTCCATGGTGATACTTTCAAGAAAACCTTATCGCCGACTTCATATTCAATATCTTTTCTTTTCAAATCCGCACACAACTTTTTTCTATCACTAGCAACTTTTAACCTTTGCTGAATGACCCGAACTATTTCTTCTGTCTCCTTTACTTTGTTAGGGCCAATTTCTTTATGCCTCATTTAGGTCGATCCAGCACACAGGGGATCTATATTTCTTGCCATACAAAGCTTCAAAAGGGGTCATGCCAATACTTGACTGATAATTGTTGTTACAGGAAAATTCCTTGAGAGGAATATACCTATCCCAACTTTCGGGAAAATCTAGCATACAACCCCGAAAGATGTCCTCTAACACTTGAATCACTCTTTCAGATTGTCCATTTATTTATGGATGGAAGGTTGTACTAAAATTCAGTCGAGTACCCAAGGATGATTGTAATTCTTTCCAAAACCTTAATGTAAACCGTGGATCTCAATCAAACACTATTGATAGTGGAATCCCATGCAATCGGACAATCTCACTCTCATACATCATTCTTGGAATCCATGGAATAGTCGGTAGGATTTGGTAAGAAAGTGGCCGGAACTTTGTAAGTCCATCGACAATTACCCATACTGAATCATGTTCATTTGGGTGAGGGGAAAACCGGACACAAAATCCATAGTAATGTTGTCCCACTTCCATTGTGGAATTGGAATGGGATTTAACAGACTGGACGACACTTGACGTTCAACTTTTACTTGCTGAAAATTTAGACATTTGGATACATACTCTACTATATCCTTTTTCATCCCTCGCCACCAATAGTACTATTCAAATCCTTGTACATCTTGTTACCTCCAGGATGCATGGTGAATACGGTATTGTGGCTTTCATACATTAACTTCGTTTTCAATTCCTAGACATTCGGTACACATAATATGTTCTTATAATAGAGACCTCCATCTCCTTTTATGGAATAGTTAGTCTTGTCTCCATTTTCGACTAATTGTACCCTTTGTTGTAACTTGATATCATTCTTCAAAGCATCTATCATCATCTGTTTCAGATCCGGCATAGCTTTTAATTGAGCTAACAAGGCTCCATCATATGCAAATTCCCATATACAGTGTTTCAAGGGCAAAACAGAAATTATTTTTCTACTTAAAGCCTCTGCCACCACATTAGCTTTTCCTGGGTGGTAATCAACTATGCAATCATAGTCTTTGGAACTTCAACTCAGCCATGTTGCCTCGAGTTCGAGTTCCTTCTAAGTTAACAGATACTTAAGACTCTTGCCAGTCTGTAAATATTCTACATTTTCACCATATAAATAATACGCCATATTTTAAAGCGAACACTAAAGCTACGACTCCGAGATCATGTGGGATAATTCTTCTCATGGTTTCAACTATCTTGAGGCATATGCCACCACTTTTCCATGCACATGATGCATTGACAATCATGGAGCATCACTATACATAGCATATTCTCTACCGGGTAAATTTGAGTCGTTGGTGCTTGACCCGGTATTTTCTTTAGCCCAATCGAGAAACTTGGTGATTTGTTATCTCGTTCAAACTTCACCCCTTTTCGAGTAACTTAGTAAGTGTAGAGGCTATGTGAGTCTTTTACAAGCCGTCGGTAATACTGGTAAACCAAGAAACTTCTCCTGCTCTTTATATTTCGGCGGTTTCCAATTCATAATCGCTTGATCTTCCTGAGGTCCACTCACAATACCCTCTAGAAATACAAATATGCTTTAGAAATGACACTTCCTTAAATAAAAATCACACTTACTTAACTTTTCAAACAGCACCTCTCAGGAGTAATACGACAGCATCACCAGTATTTGTTCATGTTCCTGTGCATCGCCAGAATACCAGGATATCGCTTTATGAATACCCGCTCTTGGTCCAATAAGGGTGGAATACTATTCGCCAGTCCCGTAGTCGGCGATGCATTAGTCGAGCCTAAATGGCATTGCTAAAAACTCATGGCGACGCCTCAGGTTCCCAGGCTGTTTTCAAAACATCGGCATCTTTTTGCAGAAGTTGATAATATCGATCCGCGGGTTTTATCTTTGAAAAGATATCAGCTACTTTCAACCTGTCGAATAGATCTTATTCTCGGCAGCATCTATTTATTTTTCCACGATTTACCTTATTTATTTGTGATAATCAATGCATCATAGAGTGCCATCTTTCTTTAACAAACAAAACCTTCCGATGCACCCAGGCGAAACTTTAGGTTAGACGAATCCCTTATCTAGTAACAAGGTTGAGTTTTGACTCTTTTAGTTCAGTTGGAGCCATATGGTAAGGTGCCACAGAAATAGGTCGTTCCCGAGTGAAACTTCAATAGCGGATCTACTTACTCTTTGTTGGTAGCCGAAACACACGATGAATTCCTTTATCATTGGAATATATTCCAGATTTACTGTCCCTCGCGCGGAACGATCACTGAGAAGTAAAGGCTTCCACTGACCTTTTCTGAGGCAGCGGGCTTTGCATGGCGAAATTACATTTGACACTAGTCTAGATCAGATACCATGTATAGTTACCCCTGACAGGTCAGAACATTTAAGCACTACTACTTTCTTATCATAATCAACTATAGCCCCATGTTTGGATAACTAATCCATCCCTAATATCAAGTCAAACTCGTGAAAAGGCAATGCAATTAGATCAACAGAGAACTCTCTATCATGGATCACTAGGCGGTTTCTTATACACTTTCGGTTATTACGACACTATGCCCTAGGGGACTAGTAACATGCATGTCATATGCCAATTGTTCTACTGATGACATTTTATCAAACAAGTTCTTGGTGCAGACATAAGAATGTGTGAACCGAGACCATCAACATCACGTTTCCAATGTATGAGAGGAGAAAATAAAAATTTATAACACAAGTGCATCTTGATCTTCACGAGCCCTCATAGCATAGGCTTAAGCTGGCATTGTAGTGTCAGGGCGATTTACTATTTTTGATGCAATACTTCTTCTATGATGCCCTAAACTACCTCACCCCCTACCCCTATCACAAGTCAGTAGAGGTACATTTGATTCTCCTTCGCTACTTCCTTAAGGATTTCTAGAAATTCCAGATCCTCACGGACAATTCACCATAAGATGGTTTGTGCTTCCTGTTAAGACCAGAATATATATATATATATATATTACAAAGATGACCAACTAACCCACCGGCCCAGCAGTGCAACTTTATTCTGAACCTAAGCGTAGTAATCTTATACGCCAAAATATACTAAAAATATTTTTATTATGTATTTGGGTATAAATTGAGCAAAGCGGGGGATTTTCAAGAAGTATTAAATGATCATGTTAAATGTTAAATGATAAATGATTGATTATGATTCGAATGAGCAGGGATTTATCCAGTATTAAAGGGGCAAAATGGGAAAAATTGTATCAAATGAAGATGAGGTCATTTATGATAAAGAAATATGTCTGAAATTAAGCTGAGATAGTGAGAATTGAAGTGCGAATAGAGAAAGTATATGGGTTATATGGCAAATTGGGAGAACTTAACTCAAAAATGGGTTTAGAGCCAAACGAGGCGCCATGATGTTAAAGTGACTTGACCCCGTTTGGTATTGAATGGCCGTTTATTTTTTAGCGTATTTGGGAGTGAGAGAAAAGCTAGGGTTTAGGTGAAGATTAAGAGATTGGTGTGGAACTTTGCTCTTTGGTGCAAGATCTTATAAGAAAGTTCAAGGAGGAAGTTTAAAAACGAAAGTTTCAAGAGATTAGTAAGAACACAAACCACAGAACTCTTTTCTTGTGTTTTGGATTTGGGAAAAAACCCTTACCTTATGTAAAGGGTGTTTTGATTGGTTGTAGATCCAGTTTTGGGGTGTGTTGGGTTGAGTTTTGAAGTGCTGTTGTTGGTTGGTATTGATTCAGTTGATTTTTGAGGGAATATTTGTAAAAAGGAAAATGTTGGGTTTTCAAAGGAGTTGCTATCAAAAATTTGTCAAAATCCCTATTCTTGTTTTGGCTATAGGTTAAGTTATAATCATCCAAATGGAGTGATTCTAATTGGTAAAGAACCATAAGATCTAGAGGTACAAATTTATAGAAGGGACCAGGAGCAAATTGTAGCTCTAAGGCTCTCGAATATGGGCTTAAAGGTGAGTTTCGGGTAGCTCATGGGTATGCTCTGTTTTGGGTGTAGTTGTGGTGTTTTGGCCACAACTTGAGTTTCACTCATCCAAATTGAGTAATTCAAACTTCTGGGTAAACTATACTTCTAGGGGAATAATTTACTTGAAGGGCGTGTATATAAATTCATATTAAAGTGCCCGAGAAATCTATCAAAGTGAACTATGTGCATTCTGTTTTGCAAGATTACAGTACTCTAGTGTAAAATGCAATAACTTGAGTTTTTTAGTGATCAGGTGGATTATTCCAATTAGGATAAGAAACCTTAAATTCACTTGGGTTTCAAATGAGTGAAGGAACTATTACCAATTTATGGAGTTAAGACCCCGGAAATCGAAAATAGTAAGGTGATCTGTAGGCTAAGGCATATCGACTAGTTTGGCATTAAAATGTCGTAACTTGAGTTTGGGTGATCCAAATGAGATGATTCCAATTCCTACCAAAAATAGACTCATATAGATATCATTTGTTTGAAGGAAGCATGAGAAGCGCCATGGCTCATGTGTCCCCGAGGAAAATTTTCAAAGTGAAGGGAGTATTTGGAGACATCAGCCTAACCAAAAATCCTAGATGCACACTGATTTTCTTTCTTGGGGTTTTGTTTTTTTTAATTGTGACATATTTGTGATGGATTAGGGGGTTGGTGTGAGGAAGTTTGACCAGATAGTTAGAGGATAGGAATCGAACGACAACCTTTTGAGTTCTATTCTTCAATCCTCTGTGTTTCAAATTTGTGAAAGTTGTTCTGCTCTTTCTTTCATTGTTTCAAAATTGATTGTGAAATATTATGAAATATTAGAAATGATTTATGATAAAAATTGCATATTGATTTGTTTTAAATCAATTTGAAAACTCAGATGTGAGGAAATAAATTGCATATATGAAAATTTGTATGAGTGTTGAAAAATGAAATTATTATGTCGAATGTACATACACTATTGTAAATTGTATTAAATTGTTTGAATGCCCTTAAAAGAATGTTAGCAGATTAAATTAGTTCAAGGATGATTGGTATACTAATAAGGGTCAGAATAAGCGACCTTTGCCTTGGAAATGTAAATGAAGTGTCACTCGCAGATCCATAGCTGCGGAGCGTGTTGACCCAGTGTTCATGAAATTGATTTTTAATAAGCGGTGTTGACAGCCCGTGAGGCGGTACTATGTTATAAAACCATTTATCTTGCTGTGCCCGGCGTGGTTAGTGCCAGTGATTACGTTATCTTGCACGAAAGCATAGGGTTAAGTCCGATAAAGGGCAAAATGATAATATGATTGAAAAAGTGCATGATTTGTGATTTGAAGATAGTTTAGATGCATATGAAATTTTGGAAATGACAATGATTACGTAATTGAATGTAAATAGAAATATATATATATATATACTCCATATATATATATACACACATATACATACATAGCATATATATATATATATGTATTATTCACATTAGTCATTTGGAAAAATGTACAGAAAGCATTGTTTATAAACATTGTGAATTGATTTAAATTAGGCGAGAAAATTGTATAGAACCACAAATGAAATGCTTAGCGTGTTATTTTTATCTTCGCGCGATATCGGTAAAAAGTGGGGACCGAGAAAGATCATTGGCGCAGTCAACTGTATCGACAGAATATAAGTAATGCTCCATCTCATGCATATCATTTTTATTCATGATATTTTGTAATTATTTTGCATTGAACTCAGGAGTATGAAAGTAAACTCTGTATATTTTGTGTGAATCTGATTGGGCATATAATGCCATAACCCCGTACAAATATGGGATTTATCCTAAAATAAATGGAGTCACGAAAATTTTTGATGCATATTATTATATATTCTACAGTATATAAAAATAAAAAATAAAAAAAAACGTATTTGTATTCGTTTCGGTAGCATTAGACTTTACATTTATTTTGATATCAAAGCTACAGTTAAATTGTTAGATAAAAAAAAGGGATGTTACATTTTATTTTGGTATCAGAGCACAAGTATAATAGAACTACGGTATTGAAAACGTATTTGTATTTGTATTGATGTTTGAATATATCTTAAAAGTAAAAGTATTGGTAGTGCAATGGAGCCTTTACAATTATTTTTATTATCAGGCACAATTAAATTGTTTGAAAAAAGGTATTCGCGGATCACGATACGTGTATGCAAAACTTCAGGTACTATCACTTAAGAACTATTGTTCCAAATGATAGGCGCGAAGCTTGTGGCAGGATGCTTGTGTGAATGAAAAGTTGATTTGCTCCCTTTGTAAAATTTATTCGTTAAGGAAATTTGAGTTGGTCTTGATTCACATAGTGCGGTCGTCGAAATCACCCAAGTGAATATTTAAAGTCCAAACATCGTTCCCATAAGGAATGATGGTAAATCAAAACACTAACTACCCCAACTACTCAAGACCATTACTATTTGAACTCTACTATTATGATAATGAGATGACTAAAAAGAATTCTAATCTTAGATTCAATTCCTTAATATTCATGAAAATAATTTTTAATAAAAAATGGGTTTGAGAATTCATTGAGTGCGACAAAACTGGATATAGATCAATGAGTAATAATCAGTTTTTGCATCTTATCGATTCATAGCTCAACCATAAATTGGAAAACTGAGCTTGTCAAAGATGCATGGTAGTATAGTTTAGATATCTCCCTTAACCATACTTTTGCGATTAAAAGTTTGTATTCATTTCGAACGTAGATTCTGTCAGTTACTTGTAATTTGTAACCCTCTTTCTAAGATTTAAGTATTTTTCCTTTTCGTTAGTGTACGAGATCTTGGGGACCCCAGAATTCTTACCCATGGCGGGATAATGCAAGTGAAGAGACCAGCCGAGTTTCCTTTTACCCCAGCTTTCACGGGGGACCTTCCGAGCATCTCAGGATTCGAGAAAAACCTTTCATTTCATACCCAGCCTTTTTAAAAGTGAATAGTGACGAACATTATCTACGTTGTGTTTCGATTAAAATCCTTATGAAACATGGTGGAGGAAAAACTTTTTTTTTGGCTCCATGCAAACATCAAGGCCTTTTTATACGCTTAAGCATTTATAGAAAATCGAATGAGAGAGGAGTTTCCTGCATTTTTGAACATTACAATTTACGACACGTAATAAAACAATTTAATTTACTCACATCAAACCGTAGGACACAAGTCACGCCTGACCAAATTGAATCAAACTTTTGAAATCATTTTAAGGGAACACTATGAATATATAAACGATAACAAAACTTATCCCATATTACAAAATAAGGTGCGTAGTGATTATTGCAACAAGAAACTATACATTTTCAAAAAGGTGGTCGTCACGTGAGGCGGAAGTATCACTGTCAGTCTCTGCCCTTGAAAACATTTTATAAAACATTTGGAAAAATATGAGCTAAAGGAGCTGATGAAATCCTGGTGATTCATAGGAAAATAATGTTTCGGATATAGTTCAAATACAATGTGTAAAACAATTGTATAAACATATCATTTCAATAAATATTTACTTTACTTTCTTTTCCAGGTAGTTCAAATACAATGTGTAAAACAATTGTATAAACATATCATTTCAATAAACATGTACTTTACTTTCTTTTCCTTTTTGAATCCGTCATATCCAATGGAACACGCCTACCGTTAACCACCGTTGGCCCATGAAAGAACCTACAAGGAAACATTTTACAGATAGCAGGTAGCTGAACCTCGATAAATCGTGTCTTTCTTTTAAATACTATTGCACTATGGAATAAATCACATTAAGCGTTGGTAACCTTTTCGTACTTTTCACGTGTATGGCAATATGCATCACTCATCCCTTCCCTCTATAAAAAAAAATCCTATCCCTTTCCCATGTATCATGCATGCGTAAAGTACTTTAGTCGACTTTCCTTTACCTTAATCTTTGTAACATAGGGTAACCATGGATTCAAACATTTTCATATAAACATATATATATATATATATATATATTATATGTTCATAAACATTTCATTTAATATGGAAACCATAAATTATGATTTATAAAACTATGGAAACCATACTCATTTCATATTTTCTCAACATAGTTTAAAGTCAAGAAAACCACGTTTCCTTTTTTTCATTTCAACATTTCTAACATAAATATGATAACATATACATTAGTAAACATTAATATATATATTTTTTCATAAACATTTACATTTTCCCTCACCTTAGTTATTTAAGCCATTTTCCTCCTTTAAACAAAACTTTCCTCTGCCCATTAATCACTTTCCTCCTACAAGTCACATTATCCATAAAATCCATTAACATCCATACCTTAATCATGTTCAATTAAACCATTAATTATAATATACTTTCCAGCAACCCTTAAGCATTTAATCACTTCCAATTGATTAAAATCAATTAAACTCGACCTCTTTTGTTTCTCATGCTTTTCTTATGCTAACTCATGGCAATTACTACCCCATACAATAGCTGACGCTTTTATGAAATGGTCATGTCAAAACCCGGCTATTCACATTGGCATAACCAAGCAACCTGCACACTTGGAGAAAAACATAAATTTTCAGCCACTTTCTAATCATCCACTGTCCTTTACAGGAATATGGCTATAATCTTGACTCGATGGGCTTTCCATAGAGTCCAAGAACACCCAAAACGGAGTTTGGATGAAGAAGTTATGGCCTTTTCATTCAAAACTGGTCAATTTACTCTATTTACGAAGCGAGTAAATGATACCCGATTTAAGGGGTCTTAATCCATAATTTGACACTGGTTCTTTGTAATCATTCGAAGATACAGTTCTTAGGGTTCTTCTCCAACTAGGATCACCCAAATCAGATCACCAAAACTCAAGATATATCCTAAACAACCGGGACTACTCAGTTTTCAAACATAACCAGAAACTATCTGAACATAGCTCCCCTTTGAATGCATTTTTGAGTCCAAATGGGTCAGAATTTGGATAGACCTATTTCAAGGAAATATGGTCTCCTATCAGTTTAGTCTATCCATCAATTAAAATCACTCAATTCAATGGTGATAGCCAGGATATGCGAACACGGACATGGAGTCTCAAAAGCGAGCGAAAAGCTGCTTAAGCATAGCTCCACTTTGAATGCATTTTCCCGAGTCGAAAATTCGAATATGGATTGACTATTTCAGGAGATATGTTCTCCTATCAATCTACTTTGTTGCTTCTTGTTGATCCTCAATTCAGATGAGTGATGGTCAGAATTATAACCCAATCTGATCATGGGGTCAAAGAAAAAGCGGGCCGGCATCTCCCTTTGACACATACATGCCCTTAGACAGAAATTAACAGTAGGAGAAAAACCCTACCTCAAATATAGCAAGTGGTTTCCAGGGACCGCGCCTTTCTCGATTTTATGAAAACCGAACTTTTGAACCTTAGCGGAATCTTATGATTCCGGTACCTGGTAGTTTCATAGCGTAAACCGACTTGCTCTTAATTGCTCAGTATGGCCAGAAATGAAATCCGTGAATCGAGAAGCTTGGCTTTCTCTTTTCTCTCTCTCTCTCTCTCTCTCTCTCTCTCTCTCTCTCTCTCTCTCTCTCTCTCTCTCTCTCTCTCTCTCTCTCTCTCTCTTACGGGTTGGTCTTAGACCAAAATGAGAGCTTTTTGGCCATGTTAGATATTTTAAGATATTTATAGTGGACCATTGGCGGCTTATCTCGCCCGTGTGTCACACTTCTTGATTACATTCTCACCGAAACAATTTATTTAGATCACGATTTCAGTTCCATCTATCTTAAATGGACATTGTTTAAATATTTGATATTTTTCGGGATTTTTCTAAAATCTCATTTTTTTGTACTCAGGCACCGCCCGACGAAGTCGTGAGAAAATAAAATTGTCTCGGGTCGACGAAATCCATTTGGATAACAGATTCGCAAGAATAATTCAATGGTGAAGTCCGTTTCGACATCCGAGATCTAGAAAATTTTCATATTTTTCTATGGCAAATTACCATTTTACCCTTTTTCAGAAAAATTGCATTTTCACCCCTTAATCATTCGTTTTAATGCAATTTCCAGCTTCTTTAAACTCAATACATTGTATGAACATTTTTATTTTCAAGGCTTGTTTTTCAAAAATTACTATTCATTTAGTTTCAGTCAAATACATATTGTCGAAAACAAAATTTACTATTCATGAAAATTGTAAGTGAGTCTTCATTCACCCTCCTTATAAAATTTCGTCCTCGAAATTTAAATATCATACCTAACTAAAAACGAGTGTGAATCTTGAGTCTGTGTTGATTTTCACGTTCTATGTTACTTCCTGCATACGTGATTCATCAGAAGCACCTTCCGCTAAAGGAATCACTTTGCATGCTAGAAGAACTTTGATCCCTTTAGATCAACAATCTGAGAGCAGAATAACTATTGGCAGGTGAGTCTTCTTTCAATTCCGTAGAAGGATTTGCTATACTTTTCGAGCATAGAAACGCTAAAAGACATCGTAATGTATTTTGGCCCGGTCAGTGCGGCAGCCTCAAGCAATCTGGCCTACCACCTCCCCGATTAGGTCCCATGCTTAAGCGGGGACTTAACATCCACTTTTCTTTTTCAGAATCGCTTACCCCTTTCGAGGTGATTTCCTCAAAAAATACGATCCCGCTTTGAAATTCCAACTCTCTCCTTCGGTTATCACATAACTTTTCAATCGATCTTGTGTTATCTTTAATCTATCCCTGATAACCTTAACATTATCTGTCGTGACCTGAACAATTTCTGGACCTAATAATTTTCTCTCACCTACCTTATCCCAACATAATAGAGTCCTACACTTCCTTCCATATAAGGCCTAAATGAGTGCCATTTCAATACTTCAATTGATAACTATTGTTGTAAACCAAACTCATTAATAGTAGATATCTATTAAACTTTATACTAAACTACAACACCTGAAGCCTGAGCATATCTTCCAACGTCTGTATGGTTCTTCAGTTGGTCATCATTAGAATGGAAAGCGTCTTGATGTAACCTAGTACCGAGCTACATGGTAGGCGTTAGGAAGTAAGCGAGTGGATCTGCAATACGATGCTATCGATCTGCGTGTCGCGAGTGAGTCGTACATTCTCTTTTACACATACGACTTAATGACTTCTCAATTGGTCGCTATTTTCATGTGAAATGGGTTGATTTCGTCGATCTATCAACGATCACCATATCGTCATAACCACTGCAGCAGCGTGGCGGTCCTACAAAAATTCATTGTGATTTTCTCCATTTCAACGAGGGATCGAGAGAGGCGCAAGAGCCCCCTACAAGTCTTTGATGCTCGACCTTGACTTGCTAACAAATGAGACATCACGGAGACAAACTACCGCAACATCTTTCTTCATACCTCCACCCGTTAGTGTTTCCCTCGGGGTATGATACATTTAGTCTTCCAGATGCATCGCATATGTAGAAAAGAGTGACCTCTTCCATAATTTCTTTTCTTTAATCCTCCCCGCGTCAGAGTACCATAACACTGTGACTTCCACGTCAGCCGATAGCCACCATACGCTCAAATCACGAAAATCCCTTGGTGCCAGATGACTTTCCTTTTCAACAATCACGGTCAGTCTTGGAACTATGGCTCCACGCTTATCCTATCTATCGATGCCAGGACCCGAACATGAAATGTAGCTAAGCTCAAATTATCCTGTCATTTACCAGTCTCACACAAAGACCTCGATTCCTGCAGTGCGGGAAATTTTGACCTTTAGGTGAAATTATGCAACGTAGATTTCCTACTGAGAGCATCAGCCACCACATTAGCTTTTCCCGGATGGTACTCAATAGTGCGCTCATAATCCTTAATGAGCTCAACCCATCCTCTTGTCTCATGTTGTAACTCCTTTATGTGTGAATAAATCACTGTGAACTCTTGTGATCTGTAAAAATTCAGCATGGAACCCCATATAAGTAATGTCTCAGTCAGTAGAGCAAAGACTACGTATTGACTCTAAGTCGGTGTGTCGGATAATTCTCATGCTTCTTCAATTGTCTTGAAGCATGTGCTATCACATTTTCATGTTGCGTTAACACGCACCACTAAGCCACACTTTTGGGAGGCATCCATGATACACTTTGTATATCCATCACTTTTGGCGGAAGTGTAAATTGAGTGAGGTCAATTTCCATTTAGTTAAAATGAAGCTTTGTGACAGCCTCGACCATACAAACTTTTCCTCTTTCCTTGTCAATTTAGTCAAAGAGATGGCCAACTTTGAAAACCCTCCATGAAACTTTCAATAGTACCTGCCAAACCCCGAAAAAACTTCGTATCTACATGCATTCATGAAGTGGTTTCAGTTCACAATTGCCTCGATCTTTTGAGGATCAATAGAAACGCCGTTGAAAATCACATGTCTTTACAGGCAACACTTTCTAACCAAAACTGATATTTCTTGAATTTGGCATACTGACTGATTTTCCACCGTAATACGTAAAACAACTCCCGGATGCTCCTCATGATCTTCCTTCTTTGCTGAATAAGATCAAAATCTCATCAATGAATACTATAACAAACTAATCTAAATAAGAAATTTGAAAGATCCACAAGATCAATAAAAATGCTTAGGGCATTAGTTAGTCGAATGGCGCTGATTGAGAACTCGTAATGCCCATACCGTGTTCTAAAAGTTGTCTTAGGAACATCCTTTGACCGGATCTTTAATTGATGGTAACCTGACCTCAGATCAATTTTCGAAAATACCCTCGCTCCTTGTTATTGATCAAAAAGATCATCAATCCGTGGAAGTGGGTATTGATTGCGTATTTTCACTTTATTGACTCTGCATAATCAATACCGCGATCTCAATTTCCATCCTTTTCTTCACAAGCGAGCAGGAGCTCCCGAGGTGAAGTACTCGGCTTTAACAAAACCCTTACTCACAGAAACCTCCATCTGTGCTTTTAATTCTTTCCAACTCTAAAGGAGCCATCTGTAAAGGTGCCTTAGAATTAGTTACGTCCCCGAGGGCGATTGATCTAAAAATCAATCTCTCTATCTTGAGGTATACTTGGAAGATCCTTTGGAAATACATTCGAAAATTCTCTGACTACCAGAATATCTTCTAGTCGACTACCACTATCCCTCACCTCAACGTGACATAAGCTAAGTACCTTTGAGTGATTAGAACATGTTGCAGCATTGACTTCATGTTTTATGAGGGTGAAAGATGGGGCATCTTTGAAGTGAGGTGCGATGCAAATACCGCGCGACGAACCTAACCTCTTTCTATAACAATCCACCTGTAGCATAACAAGCCCAGATAGCCAAACCATCCCTAATATAACATCAAAAGTCATGGATGTCTACTAACATCAAGTCTTCCCATAAACTCCCGGGCCTCTAATAATCACCCCGCATCCTACAACACTCGCTAGCCATGAATCCCTTTAGAGAAAAGAGCCCACTATGCCGCAGCTTCATGTGTCGACTCCACTGCTAACATTTGAAATAAACCCCATAGAAATAAAAGAATGTGTAGCTCCAGGGTCTATAAGAATATGAGCATCATGATCAAAGACTAAAATCATACATGTCACAACATCGGGAGCAATATCGCATCCCACTGCAACCAGAAATACCCTACCACCGGGTCATGCTTCCGCCGGGAGGTCCTTTCTTTGGTGTTCGACCTCACCCGCTTAGTACACTCAGGTCTACTAGAAGGAGTAGAACTCTACCAAAGCCCTCTCCGATCCCGACCCTTACCAAATCGAAACGGCCCCATACTGGGTGCCACTATACTACCCACTATCTGGAGGCTAATCATGGGATTATCCTTTCAAAATGTCCCCGACCATTCACATCCTGTAACAAAACATCGCATCCCATCCGATTCTCCGTGAAACCTTCCACACTTATCGTATTAACACTGAGTCGAAGAAGTTCCACTGGTGGTTTTATCACTGACCGACTATCGCTCGACTGCCTTACACCGCCATGGTGGTTTTCTCCTCGACTTTTACTCGGATCCACCCCGAAACTAAGTAGATTCTATCTCTCGCCCTCATAACCTCGTGGCAATCCGAGAGGAGCTAATCCCAACCCTCTCTATCCCGATGGCAAAATTTCAACCATCATTCATACCGAGTATGAGAGATTGATCGCCAAAATACCTTTAACTCTTTTCTCGCTTCCACCGGTCACGCCCGGAGGCGCGCAGACTATATACGGGACTCTTAATCGCTTTTTTTTTTTTTTTTCTCGTAGTCGAACTTGTACTTACGGGTATACAAACAATTTGCATTAACAAAATCATTTACATATACAAAAGAACTACCACCAAGTGGTGTCCATCAAAATCTATACACATATATCGAGTCCCATTTTACATATTACAAAAATCGGTGATTTTTACATTTACAAATCGAGCACTCGAACATACCCGATGAACCCCTACTAGTGTGTCGGTCTAACTGTGATGCGAAGATCACATCGAACTTATACTTATAGCAAACTTATACTTACTCGGATCTTACACTTATGGTAGACTTATTCTTATTCTGATCTCCCGTATGACACATATTTATACTTATCTCCCGTAGGACACATACTTATACAAATTCCTCGTATGTTGTCACGCCCCCAACCCCCGCCTAGGCGAAAGAGGGGCACGAGACCGAACTGGGACTCTTTACCTGTTTTTTTTTTTCATTTTTTTTTTCAGAGCTGAACTTGTACCATTTGGTATAAAAAACAATTTCTGTAATAACAAAAATCATTTACATATACAAAAGAACTACCATTGTAGTGGTGTCCATCAATTCATACACATAGTTGATTCCTACTACATATACAAAATCGTATTTTTACATTTACAAATCGAGTACTGGAACTCCATCGTGATGAACTCCCTATTTAGCAGGGCCGTCTCTAAGAAGATGTGGAAGTTTTCGGACGTCTTCTCCTTTACCTATGGGTATACAAACAATTTCAGATTAATAAACCATTTAGTTACAAATAACCCACACTGAGTAAGTCCATCAACACATGAACTGGTTTCCTAGCTTAAAAATAAAATCGCATTTTTACATTTACAAATCGAAAACGGAACTCCACTGTGATTTAACCCTTACTAGTTGTGTCGCCCTAAAGATGGAAGTTTCTGACGCCTTCTCTCCTCAGATCTATGGGTATACAAACAATTTCCAGAATAACAAAAATCATTTATATAAGGCTAAAAGAACTACCAATCAAGTGGTGTCCATCAAAATCTATACACATATCGAGTCCCATTTTTACATATACAAAAACTGCATTTTTACATTTACAAATCGTAGCACCTTAACATACCGTGATGAACCCCTACTAATGTGCCGGCCTAACTCAGATGCGTAAGATTGCGGACGCCCCTCTCAGACCTACACCTGATTGAACCCGTGCTGCTTTTTAGCCAAGGAGAAACGTGATTCATAACTTCTTATACCGTACATGCATTTATACTGAATCATAATAAACATCTAACAATAACATATATCAGAATCTTCATGAATTCATATAACACATTTATATACATAATTATCCTTGTAACAAACTTATGCTTGTTCAAATCTCTCATATACTAGATCAACTTATACTTATAAAGAACTTATACTTACTCGCATCTTACACTCTACGGCAAGACTTTATTCTTATTCCGATCTCCCGGAGGTCACATACTTATACTTATCTCCCGTAGGACACATACTTATATTTATCTCCTCGTAGGAGTTACAAAGCTTAGACCTTTATTGAGGTACCTGTAGATACTGCAGAACTTATACTTGTACTTCGTATCTTATACTTGTACTACGAAGCATATCCTTGTCTTACGGATTATATACTTGTATTATGGAGCTTATACTTGTCTTACAAGATTCAGATTTGTATTACTTGAGCATATACTTATCTACAGATCTTTATACTTGTATTACTGGAGCTTATGTCAGGTTTCGATCTTATTCTCGTATTTCTGATCTTATACTTGTTCAAATGATTTTCGACCATTTTCTTTCTTTTTCTTTTCACATATGGCTATGTGGTTTACATTCACGATGTATTCGCTTGTCAATCTCGTCTGCTTTGTCATTCAAAAGAGCAATATGATCTCACATTCAATATTGCAATCTCACATATTACTATAGAAGTTTACATTCATGATGATTCCGGGCTTTGTCGAATCATGTCCTCGCTTGTCATTCGAAGAGTTAGAACGTGGATCTCACATTCAATATTGTAATCTCACATATTACTATAGTTTCCACATTCACGACATGCATTCGGGGCCATAACTCGCCCTGTTTGTCATTCAAAGAGCAATGCATTTCGCATGGAAAATATCAGAACGTGTCTGCTCACATAACAGAAGTGTCGTAGCACTAGCAGGAGTGCCAAAGCACCAATCAGAATGTGCACTCATTCATTCATGTATTTCATATCATTCGTTATCTTTTCTGGATTATATGTGATAATAATCATATATAACTTAACCACATTATGTGTTCATGACATATTGTCTTTCATGTTCATGTTCATATTTCAGTTCATTTTCATATTTCATATCATATTCATGTTTCATGAACACATCTATACATATTGCATTTCCTATACTTTTCTTGTTTCATGCCTATTACATATGGCATTCATATACTTGTACAGTATAATGCCTATGTATTCACACATCATTCATGTATTCTTGTTCCTCTATGAATCTACTTTACTTAGAAATTTGAATCATTCCAATTGAATCATCCAAACTCAAGTTATGGCATTTTCATGTCAAACTAGTCATTTTTCCCATATTACACTAGGGACAGTTTGAAATACCCATTTTCAGGGGTCTTAACTCATATCCGATAATCGCTTGTACTCCTTTGAAGCTTGCTATATGTGCTAAGGTTCTTGTCCAACTGAATCACTTAACGGAAAGACCGAAACTCAAGATATGTCCCAAACAACCTGACTACTCTATGTTCAAAATCGAACCAAAAATTGGCTTGAACATAGCCCCACTTTGAATGAATTTATGGGCCACATAGAGTCAGAATCTGAAGGTACCTATTTCGAGGTGTTTTGTTTTCCTTGAAGTCTAGTTTAACCAGCAACTTAAATCACTCAAATCGGATAAGAAATGACCAAGTTATGGCCAAAATACTAATACTAGTCCAAAACAGAGCATTGGTACCAGTACCGGTACCGATACCAATTGACAGAACACTTATGGTACCGGTACTACTCTGTTTGGTACCGGTACCACCCCTCGAAATTTCCCAGAAATTGTGGTTTTTCTCCACTTTTTCCATATTTTTCCACCCACACCAACTTAATAATCGATACACACTTCAAAACCACTCCATATTCATCTTGTAACCTATATTCTACTCAAATCATCTTTCAATACATATCTTTCTTCAAAAACCTTCCATGAATTACTCCCAAAACAACTCTAATATGGGTCCTAACCCATACACAAACCAAACACAAGGATTAGTTAGGGTTTGTTCTAACCCAAACTCCATTACTTTGCAATTAAACCATGAATCCAATCTCAAATGGAGTATTCCATATTTTTCTTGTACCATTTAGGGTTTTACCAACCCTGCCTTCAAGAAATCTAGGGTTGGGATGAAATCCTAACAAAACCTAGGTTTGAAAACCATAGAAATCCCTACCATGGTCTGAATACACATAATCCCATACAAAATTCATAATTTCCATACAAAAATCCAAAGATCCATACTAAATGTTAGATTCCATACTCATAGTCATAGTTCCATACAAATCTATACAAAGTTCCATACCTTTTTGCTCTTCCTTTCTTCTTCTCTTCTTTTCTTCTTCTCTTCCTCTTTCCTCCTCTCTCTCTTTCTTCTCTCTTTTCCTCTTTTCTACATTTTTGGTCTCTCAAAATGAGAGACCAATTGCTCTTATCCAGATTTTTTACTTAAGGCCATGTTTGGTCAAGACAAATAAAACCCATTTTTGGTTTTAAGTCTCTCTTAATCGCTTTTAAGCACATAAATTCCTTCTATTTGCATTTCATTTTCAAACATTTCATACATTAACCCCTAGTCTTTCCCTTTTATGACCACTAGGTCCTCAAGTGGTAAATTACATATTTACCCTTTACTCTCATATTAATTTCCGAGTCTATCATTTTATTTCCTGAAAATTCATATTTAACTTTCATTAAACCCTAAACATGTCCGAAAAATGCTAGGGTATATTTTGGGGTGTTATATAATGTGGTAATGTTTATATACATATACTTATACTTTCTGTTCCAAAGAGACACATACTTACGCTATCTCCGTAGATTACATACTTATATTGCATTCCTCAGATGCTGATCGAACTTATACTTATAGAAAAACTTATACTTACTCATCTACACTTATGGTAGACTTATTCTTGTCTCGATCTCCTAGGGACACATATTTATACTTATCTCCCGTAGACACATATATATCGGACTTATAATCGATACTTGTCTCAGACTTCTATAATTATTCAAATCTCCTGAAATGACATCTACTCGAACTTCACAACCAATACTTATCCGTGATCTCCGTAGAGGAGTTACGTAGCTTAGACTCCACGAGGTACCCGTAGGTACTACATACCTCAGATCATCGTATCTTATACTTCGTATCACTGGGAAAGATATCCTCGCTTTACTGATCTTATACTTGTATTACTTTGTTTATTCTTGTATTTCGATCTTATTCTTGTATTTCTCGGATCTTATACTTGCATTTAGCTTATGCTTGTATTTCCCGAATCTTTATTTTTGTATTTCAAATCTTATACTTGTATTACGGAGCTTATGCTTGTATTTCATATCTTATTCTTGTATTTCGGATCTTATACTTATATTACGGAGCTTATGCTTGTATTCCGGATCTTATTCTTGTATTTCAAATCTTATACTTGTATTACGGAGCTTATGCTTGTATTTCGAATCTTATTCTTGTACTTCGAATCTTATACTTATATTACGGATCTTATACTTGTATTACGGAGCGTTGTTCTGCCTTTATGGAACTTATACTACATGATGAAAGCATACGTCGTCTTATGGATCTTATACTTGTGTTACAAGAGCTTATTCTTTTTGTATTTCAGATCTTATACTAGACACGGATCTTATACTTGTAATATGCAGCATATACTTGTTCATTTTAACTTATACTTATATTACAGAGCATATACTGTCTTACTTATCTTATACTTATATTTATACCTTAAGTACCCATAGGTACTACTAAGAATTTATTTCAGATAAAAGTACCCGTGAGGTACTACAGACATATACTTAAGGCGCAGGTACCACAGGTACTACATAAATAATCTGATACAGAGGTACCTGTAGGGGTACATTCGATCGTAACAATGTACATTTCTTATTCTTATTCTTATTCACTCCTTATCATATAACTCGTTGAATTACCTCGCACTAATCATAAGAAATGAGTAGACAAAGACAATACTGCACTGGTCAAGACAATACACACCGAGTGTCGTGAAGACTAGCGCAGAGTGTCAAGCACCGATCAAACGCGGTCTCGCCACCTCAATGTATGTCGAGAACTAGCAGAGGCTCAAGCACTTATCGGACCTCGGTCGTCACGCAATGAAGTGTCGTGAGCACCAGCAGGAGTACCGGCTATCTGGTCGAACGTGTCTCCGTCACGTAATAGAAGTGTCGCATTACTAGCAGGAGGTCAAGCACCATCAAACGTGTTTGCCCATAAAAATGTGGCGCCGTGAGCACTAGCAGAGTGCCAAGACCGATCGAACGTGCCTACCCACGTAATGTATGTCGTGAGCACCAAATAGAGTGCCACATCAATTAACGCCCCACTCATTCATTCTTCTGCCCCAGGTAGTCATACTATCATATGTCTTAAGAACTCATAACCTGTCTTAATCACATTCTGTCTTCATATCACGGCGTAGATCTACCGCGCTCTTATCTATTCATAGCCTTCTTAATTTGCTAAAGATTGCTCATTCATGTATTTCATATCATTTGTTATCTTTTCTAGTTATATGTGATAATAATCATATATAACTTAACCACATTATGTGTTCATGAAATATTGCCTTTCATGTTCATGTTCATGTTTCAGTTCGTTTTCATATTTCATATTATATTCATGTTTCATGAACACATCTATACATATTACATTTCCTATATTTTTCCGTTTCTACGCTCGCATACGGAATTTCATATACTTGCACAAGATGACACCTATGTATTCACAATATCATTCATGTATTCTTGTTCCTCTGGCTTAACTACTTTACTTAGAAATTGGAATCATTCCAATTGAATCATCCAAACTCAAGTTATGCCATTTTCATGCAAAACTAGTCATTTTGCCCATATTATTCTAGGGACAGTTTATAATACCTATTTTCAAGGGTCTTAACTCCATATTTGACACTGGTTCTTTGTACTCCTTTAAAGCTAAGGTGCTAAGGGTTCTTCCCCAATTGGAATCACCCAAATCGGAGCACCGCAACTCAAGATATGTCCTAAACAACCGGGACTACTCTATGTTCAAAAATGTAACCATAAATCGTTTTGAACATACTCTACCTCAAAAGTGAATTTCTAGGCCAAATAGAGTCAAAATTTGAAGGTACCTATTTCAGGGAGTTTTGTTCTCCTTGAATTCTAGTTTAACCAGCCACTTTAATCACTCAATTCAGATAAGAAATGACCAAGTTATGGCCAAAATACTAACACTGGTCCAAAAACAGTATCATCGGTACCTGCATCATTTTCTGCAAGATTCAAGTATCTTCAATCGACATAATACTATGGTACAAGTATCACACCGTTTGGTACCGACAACAACTCTAAAATGCCCAGAAATTGTGCTTCCCTTTTTCCATATATTTTCACCCAAATTCACCAATACACACATCAAACCACTCCATATTCATTCTTTGTAATGGTGGTTTAGAACTTCACATACCCAAACCCTAGGTAAAAGTCCAAGAACCCATACCAAAGTCCACCATCTTTATACAAAAACATAGAATTAAGGGGGATTTCATGCTTATATTAACCAAGCTAGAGTTTTTCAACTCAATTTCATACAAATCTAGGGTTAGGATCAATTCCTAACTAAACCCTAGGTTTGGAATCCATAAAAATCCCTACCAAAGTCCAAAATACACATGATTCCATATTCAAAGTCAAAATCATAGAAATCCTTACTTTTCTTGGCTCCTCCCTCTTCTTCCTCT
The DNA here is from genome assembly GCA_016808115.1 of Tetrastigma voinierianum. NCBI lineage: Eukaryota > Viridiplantae > Streptophyta > Magnoliopsida > Vitales > Vitaceae > Tetrastigma > Tetrastigma voinierianum. The sequence goes on from JAEQBH010000159.1 coordinate 754,705, forward strand.
TCCTTTCTTCTTTAGCCTTCACTGTCATTTTGAATAAAATGAGACCAAACTTGTCTTCACCTCTTTTTATACTTAATTTCTTGATTTGCACATTAGTCCTCAAATTTCTTTTATTTTTGCAACCAACTTTATGCTATATTCTAATTTGGCCCACACTCTTCTTATCTTATGACTTTCATATCCTTTTGCCAAATTACAAATTTGTCCTGTCTTGTAAAATTTTTGGTTTCTAATTTCCATGTTTCGTGATTTAAAATCACTACATTCAAATTATGCCTACAAAATACCCTAAACATGTCGAAAACGACTAGGGTATAATTCGGGGTGTTAGGCCCACCACAAATTTCTTACTTTTCTGCACTTTCGTGGTCACAAACAGAGGAACATGCTTTTGCACCTAGTCTCTTGAGAACTTCTTTCGTAATTCACACGACATGGTCCCTTGCTCGAGCTTGAAAATTCTTCAATTTCTGATCTTTATAGACTGTAGGTAGAATTTCAGAAACTCCTCTCTTTAAATCGAATCCGTGACACCCTCTGAAATCTTCTCTATACGCTTCCACCACCAAGTGCTCAGTTCTCAATAGGAAAGAAGAATATGTCACCATCTGCTCATCAGAGCATCCCATAACATTGAACACCCTTTCATTACCCTCTAGCCACGACCATGCCTTTTTAGGATCCCCTACTCACATAATTTCTGCCCCACCCCCTCGCTCTCTCACCTGACACCATCTACTACCCGGCCGACGAAATGTTATGGCTAAAATCTGAGTCATCTTATCAAGCGATATATTAACTCCCGCTGGCTCTAGAGGGCATGATGGTCCTGCCTATGAAGGCTCTGAAGGAACAGGAGGTGGAATAGGAACATTAATAGATTCCTATCTTATCTATTCCTCACTGAGCGCATAACTATGCAGAACTCTCCTTCAAGCTGGATTCGCCTCGACGACGCATTTTCAGAACATTTAAACAGTGAGCATATGTTATAAAGTTCATATGACATTTAAATTTTAAATAACTCGTGCACCTTTAAATAAAACATTAAATCATTTTAAGACGTGGAGACTTTCCAAACCCCCAAAACATTTTCAAAACCTTGGGCTCTAATACCATATTGAGGGGACCCAACCCGGGTTTCCTTTTCCTAACCCGGGGGACCCTCCCGGAACTCCTACGGATTCGAAAAAAAACCTTTCATTTCTTTTGAATCTTTTTAAAAGTGAATCTGTGGAGCAAACTCATTTATACAATTGTGTTTTCCATTAAAATCTTATGAAACATGGTGGGAAAAACTTTTTTTTTTTTTCCTTTTAAACATCAAACCCTTTTTATACGCTTAAACATTTTATAGAAAATCAAAGTGATTTCCTTCGCTTTCCACACATTACCCAATTCCCATAACACCTATAATAAAACAATTTAATTTATTCCACATCCAACCATGAGACATCAAGCCCACCACAACCAAATTCAAATCAAACTTTACAATCATTTTCTAAACACTATAGATATATAAACAATCTCTTAAAACTTATATACATTACAAAATAAAGGTGCAAGTATTATTTACAAATAAAAACTATACATTTTCAAAAGGTGGTTGTCACGTGAGGCTGGCGCCACTCTGTCTGAGGACGCCCGAATCGCAAGTCCGTCTCTACCCCCAAAACATTTTATAAAACCTTTGGAAAATGTGAGCTAAAGGAGCTCAATGCGAGAGTATAGTTCATGTGAAAATAATGTTTTCTAACATAGTTCAAATACAATGTACAACAATCAGAGCAAACATATCATTTCAATAAACATTTACTTTACTTCTTTTCATGTAGTTCAAATACAATGTGTAAAACAATTGTATAAACATATCATTTCAATAAACATGTACTTTACTTTCTTTTCCTTTTTGAATCTGTCATATCCAATGGAACCCGTCTACCGTTAACCACCATTGGCCCATGAAATAACCTACGAGGAAATAGTTTTACGATAACCGATGGCCCAAAAAGGAACCTCCGATAAATCGTACCTTTCTTTTAAATACCATTGCACTATGGAATAAATCACATTATGCATTGGTAACCTTTTCGAACTTTTCACTTGCATGGCAATATGCATCACTCTTCCCTTCCTTCTATAAAAAAAATCATCCCTTCCCATGTACTCATGCACAATGCAAAGTACTTCTAGTCGACTTTCCTTTAACTTTATCTTTGTAATATGTGGTAACTATGGATTCAAACATTTTCATATAATATATATATATATATATATATATATATATATATATATATATATATATATATATATATATATATATATATATTCATAAACATTTACATTTTCCCTCACCTTAGTTATTTAAGCCATTTTTCCTCCTTTAAACAAAACTTTCCACCTCCACCCTTGTCCTTAATCACTTTCATCTTACAAGTCACATTATCCATAAAATCCATTAACATCCATACCTTAATCATGTTCAATTAAACCATTAACTATAATATACTCTTTCAAGAACCCTTAAGATGACCACTAAATTGATTAAAATCAATCAACTCCAACCCTTTGCTCTCAGCGCTTTATGCGCTAACCTCATGGCAATTACTACCCCATACAATAGCCCACAACATGCCATGAAATGGTCATGTCAAAACCCGGTTATTCACATTGACAAAACTAAGCAACCTGCACACTTGGTGAAAAACATAAATTTTCATCCATGTTATGATAATCCAATGTCCTCTACAGGAATATTTCTAGAATCTTGACTCAATGGGCTTTCCATAGAGTCCAAGAATACTCAAAACGGAGTTTAGACGAAGAAGTTATGGCCATTCATTCAAAACTGGTCAATTTACTCTATTTACACTGGAAATAGTCTGTGATACCTGATTTTAGGGGTCTTATTCCATAATTTGACACTGGTTCTTTGTACTCATTCAAAGATATGGCTCTTAGGGTTCTTCTCTAACTGGAATCACCCAAATCGGATCATCGAAACTCAAGATATATCCTAAGCAACCGGGACTACTCAGTTTTCAAACATAACTAGGAAATCGTTTCAAATGATAACCCTTAAATGCATTTCTGAGTCCAAATGGGTCGGAATTTGGATAGACCTATTTCAAGAAAATATGGTCTCCTATCAGTCTAGTTCATCCAGCAATTAAAATCACTCAATTCATATGAGTGATGACCAAGTTATGGCTAAACACTGTGAATGGAGTCCAAACATAATAGGAAACTCATTCAACATACCCACTTCTTTGAATGCATTTCTGAGTCCAAAGGGGTCGGAATTTGGATTAACCTATTTTAAGGAGATATGTTCTTCTATCCGTCTAGTTTATTTATCAATTTGAATCACTCAATTCGGATGAGTGATGGTCATAGGCCACAAAATACGCCATGGGTCAAGAGAAAACTGGATAAAGATTCTCGACACACACATGCCCTGACATAAATTAACCCAGTAGGAGAAAACCCACCTCAAATAGCATGGTTTCCCTGGGCATCGCCTTTCTGCTTTTGTGAAACCCGAGTTTTGGAACCTTGGTAACCTGCATTCCCAGACTCCACACGTGGCTCTCTATCACAGTAGAGCGCCTTTTAACTCTTGGACTATCGAACTATGACTGACGAAATCCCGTGAATTGAAGAGAGAAGCTCGCTTCCTTTTCCTACCCTTCTCTCTTACTTGCTGTCTAGACCAAAATGAGAGCTTTTTGGCCATGTTAGATATTTTAAGATATTTATAGTGTGGACATGTGGCTCACGTCGCGCCACGTGTCACACTTCTTCGGTTTCGTTCTCACCCCGAAACAATTTATTTCGTCTTGATTTTAGTTTCTTCTATCTTAAATGAACATTGTTTAAATATTTGATATTTTTCGGTATTTTTCTAAAAATCTCGTTTTTGAGGTCCGCTCGACGCTCGTCGATTCGAAATTCGTGAAAAATCCGACTATCTCGTAATCCAACGAAATTCGACTGGGTAACTAGATTTCAAGGTGAAGAATTCAACTATAGTTCGTTTTTTCATCCAGATTAAAATCTCAGATTTCTATGGCAAATTACCGTTTACCCTTTTTCGTAAAAATTGCATTTTCACTTCTTAACATACTTCGTTTAATCAAGCTCACTCTTCTTTAGACTCAATACATTATTATGAACATTTTTATTTCTGGGCTTGCTTTTGAAAATTACTATTCATTTGACGCTTTCTAGTCAAATGTTATTAACCGATCGAAAAACCAAATTTACTATTTATGGAAAACTGAATTGTGTGGTCTTTACAAAGAAGCCTTCTCCAATTTGATTGACACCTCATCCTTCATTTCTGATGAAAATATTCATCTCCTTGATTAGATATTTGCTAATACGGGATCATAATCAATTCAGTAGAAATAGAAGAGACCTCTGAGTGATTAAACTGATACTTCATTCAACTTTCCTCAAATTACGAGTAAGTTGGTGATCTATTTGGGTAACCCATCATAGTTCATTAGTTCCTTAGTATTAGTCTACCATACCCACAAAGAACAACTCTATACTCTCAGGATTCTCCATCTTTGTGTCATTTAGAGGACCTCCTAGAAACCAGAGTAAGATACAAGACCTTGCTTGGGTACACGGTACTAGTACTGAGAACAAATAAATTCAAAAACAATACCAATCAAATAAATTCAAGAACTATTATTAAGGCGTTCTTCCACCTTGTGCATAAAAATGACTATCATCATTGACCCATCAGAGCTCAACTTACAAACAGTTCACTCATATTAGACTAACCGATCAGAAAATTCACTCAAATCATAAACGAACTCGAAATAATGAACTCCGTAAACTCTTTCATCCTCCATTTAAATCAAATAGTAAATGAGTAAAGATGATTTTATAAATAAATTTCAGCCTCGAATCGCACTTCGCTCAATACCCAAATCCGTAAATAGTGAATACCAACCTAAAGTCTACATTGAAACTCTCTATCGAATCGACTTACTAAAAAAGAAAATAAAAGAAAAATAAAAGAAAAATAAAAGAAAAATATAAGAAAAAATAAAATATACAAGAGTCTTCAACTACCTAGACGTCCTGGAGTTGCGAAAGTTGCGCACAGTACCCTAGATGCTTCTACTTATAGACTTCCAATATTGGGTCGTACTTCATTAATTGTGTTGTGGATATCCAAAATTCTAGCCCAAATTGATCACTTGGCCACGACAGAGTTTTTAGTCTTTATCGCTGGCCTCTATCGTAGCATGCAGTCTTCTGTCGAAACCTATTCTAAGAGCTCTTTCTTCGATTCTGTCGCGACAAACTTTTATAATGTCGCGATAGAATTTGGTGTTGTAGTCTTGTTCTTATCGCAACATCAATGTATTGTGTCGCGACACCAAACCTGTTTGCAACCAACTTCTCATGTCCTTCTACTGGAGTCTATCGCGACATAATTTTCCTTGTTGCGACATAATTTTTCTTGTCGCGACAAACATTTTCCTTTTCACTGGCCAACTCGTCGCAGAATAGAGTTTTCTCCTCTCGTCAGACAAGATTTCTTTTAAGTCCTTATAATTTCTCGTCACGATAAGAAATTCCTCGTCGTGACAGACTTTTTCTTTCTTCTGGCTCTTATCGCTGGCCGAAATGTCATCGCGACATAGAAATCTTTGTTATGACATGCTTGATTTGGCTAATCTTAGTTCTCCTTATATTTCTGCCACGACCTAATTTTATTCTATCGCAATGGAATTCTATCATTCCATAGCTTTTATTGTCGCAACATAAAATTTCTCTATCACGACAGAGATTTTGCCTTCAATTCTTTACTATGTCGCGACATGAGTTTCTTTGTCGCCATTCTTTTGTGTCGTTTCAACTCCTTTACCGCGACAGAGAATCAATTTTCTATATTTTGTTTTCATGGCTAAAAAATAATCTTTGTCACGATAGTAGATTTTGTTACTCTTAGTTTCGTGAATTCTTAATATGTCATGATAGATTTTCTTTTATCATGACAAAAATTCCTCCTCAGCCGGCTGACTGGAAAACTCATCAGAACATAAAAAAAAAAACACTTGTCTCAATTGACTTGTGTTGTATTCTTGGCAATTTTCTGTCGCGATAGAATTGTCTTTTGTCGCAACAGAGTTACTCTGCTAGTCTTCATCTTTTTATGTTGCGTATTGCAGGAAATATTATCATGACATGCCTTTCTTCGCTTCCTCGTCTTGATTATCGTCGCGACATAGCTTAAGGGTCATTGCATTTCCTCTTTTTCATTCTTCTTAGTTAAATGTCGTGATACAGAACCTTTGCTCACCAAAGATTTATTTCGGCTTCAAAAGTTTATCTCTGACTTTGTTGCGATGATATAGTGTGACACCCCAAATTTCTAGTTCTTTTTTTTTTTTTTGGCATCCTAGTAATTAGTGCACTTAGTGCAAATGATGTAAATTTCTCAGAAATTATGAGCACCAAATGCCATCCTCAGGAATATGGTTAGATTCAGACTCGCAGGATCTTTCCGTAGAGTCCAAGAACGCTACAGAAACGGATTCTCGAACGAACACCTTAAGCGTGCTCATCCCGGGCGGCACGCGTAAACCTCACGCCTCGAACGAGGTCGCGATTGGGGGCGGATGCAGCGGCTGGCGGCGAGGCTCTCCGCCCATCACTGGGGAATCCAAACGCCACCGGCCGATGTGCAGCCTGCACTCGTATCTCCGTGGCGAGCTTCGCAAGTCTCAACGCCCTGAAACGACGTTCTTAACAGTGTTGCAAACCGTCATGCTTCATATGAGCAAAGAATTAACGCGGCGTAATCGATGCACACCTACCGTCTTCATCTTTTCGAACACAATATGAGCTCAGATTATATTACTACATATATATGGATTCTGACCAGCGGCTCGTAGTTCACGAACGCTGAAACGACAACAAGAAAGCAGACTGGGTTGGCATAGCCGAAGCCTCATTCCTCGACGAGGCCGCCTCATGCTGCGTAAGAGCTCATGCAGCCATGCAAGAGCTCATGCTAAGAGCTCATGTACCATGCTGAAGAGGTCGGGCTCTACTAGATGAGCTCGTCCACAGCTCATCTTCTCTGCACTTTCTGGAGTAAAAGGCCATAACTTGGGCTGTGAGGTCCACTGGGTGATTCGAAAGCCTACATCAAGCATACTGATGGGGTTACAATTTCTATTAAGGATGCTAGTCCAAATTCTCACTTTTCCTTAACCGAAATTCAGTCTCAAAGACTAGATGTCTCATAGGCTCCAAAACAGAACGCTACTCCCACAAATCTCATCACAAGTGAGCTCGGCCACACACAGCTCATCCCAAGTGAGCTTAGCCTGCAGAGGTCAGCTCATCCCAGAGAGCTCAGCCAGAAGAGGTCACTTTCGTCCCAAGAGAGCTCAGCCAATAGAGCTCAAACACACACCATTCTCTCCGCCGAACTCGACCATACACTGCCCCTCTCGCACTCCTTCCGAGTAAAAAATGTCATAACCTGGGCTATAAAGGTCCGATTCAGGATTCAAAGCCCACGCCAAGCTCACCGACGAGGCTAATGAGACACCAGAGGGCCACAGGCCACCCCCTTTCTTCCCCAACGAAAAAAATCAATCTTAATATCCGACTAAAAATAACAAAGGTAAGAGAAAACTTACAAAATTATATTAAACATGTGGAATCGAAGCTTAATTACAATTTATCTCACACTACATTTACGTTAAACTCGGATAACAGTCCAAGATATAAATAAAATCGGGTTTTCTGCCCGCATTTTTACAAACACACAATGCTCGTGCTTGACCTCTTCTCAACTAAAGCCCAATGAAGGCCTCTCTCGCGCACCCTCCAAAGACCGAAAATGTTTTTCCACCCATCAGTGAGCTACGCCTGCAGAGAAAGTCTCCTACAAGGGCCACTCCCCACCTAAGTGCACATGCAATGACATAATCCACAAATCATTCACACGCATTCATATAAAATATGCATATCTCTATGCGGAATGTCTATGTCATGTCCCGCTTCCAGTCTCACCGACTCACCTCACACATGCAATTGTCAGTGTATGAGAATCGGCTTTCAAAACAAGAGCTTTTGTTTTTAAATCCACTGACCACCTCCGAGTATCAAACCATCGACCATCTCCGAGAACTCTTTTAATGGACAACCCTCCGATAGAGTTCATTGAACAAACCTCAGATATAATTTATTGGACAACCCTCCGATATAATTTATTAGACAACCCTCCGATATAATTTATTGGACAACCCTCCGATATAATTTATTGGACAACCCTCCAAGTACCCATTTTAATCATGCACTCACACCCGATTTACGCGATGCACCCGTGCACATGCGATGATAATGTCACTGCATAAAATCTCATGTTACATGCATACTGAAAACTACATGCAATAGTTATATTCATGCTTCATCTTAAGCATCATGTTAATATATCAAGCATGGGTATATCAACATCAATATTCACACAATCTGCATATTATTCAAACAAGTAATAACACAGAACAGGATCATCAATATCGCATTCATGTATCAAGAGCAAAATCGGGCTTCCGTGAACCCGTAGTTCCGAACTACACAACACCGACCTTAAACCGGTCCCTACCAACACCGCTTCGGCGAATCGTTTCAACCAGCCCATCACTGTATTACACCTTCATAGCCAGCGTCATGGCCCCGAAACGAAGATTATCCGTGGCAGGAGAGAACCTCACTCTCTTTGCCGTGATCCGTCTTCACCGGTCGTAACTCTCTGAGCCGTAAATCGTAGAACCGCCATTTCTTTTCTTCCGCTCTCTTCTTTCTTTCTTCCTTTTCTTTTCTCTTTCTATCCTCTTCCTCCCGAAATCCAATTTTGCTTTCGTGGAGAATACTTATCTAGGTGTAGGACACCTCTTCTTTCTCTCCTCGCGACACATAAAGATCCCACATGTCATTCACGCCCACTTTCTTCCTAATTAAATCTTCTTCATGCAAAGCCTATCCAAGACACCTAGCATCCACTAACTTTTACCCCCTCACGCAAGACCACTCTCTCTGCACATCGCAGCCTCACCCGTACGATCCATGTGGTGTGGACTTTATGCCACTATTATTCCTAATTTGTCTAATTTCCTCGAAATACGTGCAAATCCCAACTCCATTCTAATTTAACGAATTTGATCTACAGACTTAGATTTCATAGATCGAATCCTAACTGTGATGTCCCGTGTCGCCATCCGAGATCTAGAAACATTCCGGATTTTGGTCAAAATTACCATTTTACCCTTTTTCAGAAATTCGGATTTTCCGAGGTTTCACATATAGCTGCTGGCTATGACATGGTTCTTTTAGCCTACTTGAAATTGTGTCGCGACATACAAAAACTATGTCGCTAAATGTAGATTGTCGTAATTTCATTTTTCTTTCGCTTGTTTTCTTATTTTTTCAATGAACACCTACAAAACACAAAGTTGGTGAATGTTCCATAATTTAGCATAAAAATAGAGCATAAACTGTTAAAAACATGCCAAAAAAATGGATTAAAAATAGATGAGTTTAAGACTCATCAAATTCCCCCAAACTTAAAGTTTTTCTTGTTCCCAAGCAAAGAAAATAAAATTTTGTTTGTCCTCAAACAATTTAGCTTTGATTTTTAAGGACATTTTTCTGTTTAAAGCTCAATTAGGCAGGAAACATAAGTCAGTTGTAAAATTACTTTTAAATATGTTTCCAATCATAGAATCATGAATATTTTCAAATTAGTTTATTGAATCAACTAATAATTCATATGGTGTAAACAATTTAATCATTAAACCCTGATTTTTGTGTGTGTGCTGGTCTTTCCTCTTTTCCTTAAGTAAATAAGTTAATCTTCCGATAATAATTGGCTGCATACTCTCTTTCATTTTTAAAGTTTCAGATGCTTGTTGGATCATATTACCTTACTCAATGTAGACATAATACCACTTCAAGATCAGCCAGGTCTTTGTGCTTCAGAATGTGCGGTCACAATTAGGTAGATACTCAGACACTTTAAGATCAATTTACCTAGACTTCACCGACAACTTCACACTCATGCCTTCTAATGCATCTTTGATTTCCTCTCGATTGCAAGTTTCTAACCTCCCATCAGGTTTGTGCACTCTTTCGCATATTCTTCATCGTGGTATCTTTTCTTTTCATTGTCCACACACGTAAGATAATTCTCCCTTATTTGAGAAGCTTTCATCTCTCACCAAGTTTGATGGAATGATGCAAAGTTTTGTCTTTTTAAGCTTTCTACCTCCCTTAACGAACTGTCAATAACAACTCCCATACTCCGCCTGGCATAAGGTACTAGGTGTTGAACACCCCAAAGGACTTAATTGTTCCAGGGAGGAAGGCTACAAGACCAAACTCATTCCTCCTTGATGTTTTTCTTTTCACATCTTCTTTCATAATTATCTTCTTCTTTTCTTATCTCTCTTCGTTTTTCTTTCACAACCCTTTTTCACAACTTGAAATAATATTCTCCCAAACTTGTCATTGATGTATTTTGTCTGATAATCTGGGCAAATAAGGGTTCTTTACTGTAGGATTATGTTTAAGGAAGGAATTGGGCTTCTCATTTGCTAGTTGAGGATGAGATTGGCTATGTGCTCCAAATAGTGGAACTAAAGGTACATGCTGGCATATCATAGGTAGACTAAGGCTCAAACTTCCAAGGATGGCCTAAATCATTTCCTATTAGTGGTATTGCCTAGGATTTCGCCTTGATAAATAATCCAACAAGTTCTAGGACATTATAGAGATTACTATGATGGATCCTAGAAGATGTTCCTAATCATAGCACAATTTGTTTCAGAGTCATTTTTACCATGTGCAAAGTTTATCAGGATTTTTATAACCAAACTGTTTACACAAACAGAATTATAGGTCTTATATGTTCCATCAATTTATTAAAGTCTTCCTTCTTCTTAAAGTTGAACACATTTATTTACAACCTTACAACCTTCCAATTCCATTCATTTTATCCTACCCCAATGCATCTATCTGATTTTTGTTTGGTTTTGAGATTTGTTGTTGTGTTATTTAACAAGTCAAGAGGTTCATTTTAATCATGCACTCAGCTCAAAACAATCCAACACAAACACAATTTCATTCTTTAATCAATTCCAATCAACCAAACATGTTGCAACAATTTAACAACTAAATCCAGGTAACTGGTTTCTCATTTATTCAATTAGGCTATTTCTTGAAACTTCATCAATTCCAATTCATTCAAAAGTAAACATAAAAATAGAAAGAACATATACACAAAACACACAAAAAATTTTACAAACAGGGTGGGTGAACACCAATTTGAGCATAAAATGCACAATTTATATTTCATTGAACATTTCAACGGTGGACTTTAGGTACACAGAAGGAGAAGATATGGAAGAGCAGGGTGAGCTATTTTTTTTTTCTTTCATGCCTATGGGAGGATGGTAGGTTAACTGGATCTAACTCAGAATCTAACTACGTATGAGAACTCACGATCCCACTCTCTACGGCCGCCTTGGACCTACTGCCTTCTCCATTTCTGTTTAGTATAGACCACTCCATGGTTATGGCTAATTGCTTGATCATTTCTTTTTGTCTCTGCCTAATAGAGTTCAGGGTTCCCTCAAACTCACCCCTCGAAAGCAAGAAAGTACATCTTGGATCAGTTTCGCGATCATATCCAAGCTCACCTAGCACTTCTCCCTATACCAGTGGTGCCCTCCAATTCTTGTCCCTTTTTCAATTAGAGCCTTATTCTTCCCGATGTCTTTCGTATACATACCCGAAGGCATCCGCCTCTCTACAAAAAAGTTCTTCTCCATAAAGATCCTCCCTTTCCTTCATTATCTCGAGTAGCCTACTATCTCTCCTCTGAGTCGATACGAGAAAAGCATCTTCGCTCTCGCTCTTCACTTAAATTTCGTTTCCTTTACTTCCCATCTACCTTCCATTCCTCATCTCTCCGTCAGCTTCTTCCAAGTTTTAATCCCTTCTTTCAACTCAAATTTCCATGTATTCATCCCCTCGAGTCAGAGTCGAGCTTCAACCGGTCGTCTCCTCTCCTCCATTTCGCCTCACGGCCTTCAAAGAAGTCCAAAGATCGCAAAGATTGCTACTCAGAGGCTCCTCGAGCTTTCGCCGCTTCGTGACTTATCTCTCATCAGGGGAGAAGGTCAATACTAGGCTTACACTTCTCTGCCTTTGTTGGAGCTCTAGTGCTTCACCTTCAAGCTATGGCTGTTGTGTTTATGTTGGTTCTTCTTCTTCCATTACAAATGCACTGCCTTCCCCTCGTTTCGCAGCCCTTTCGTGATTCCCGCTAATGTTGTGGCCAATGTATGCAGGCAATTCTCCTCTTCTTCCCAAATCTCGACACCTCCTAAGATGTAGAGTCTTGAATCGCTGATGGGTGAGGAACCCAATTTCTTTGTATCCTCTCTTTGTAATAACTCATATAATTAAGTTTTCTATTATCTCGCCCACACCAACGATAAATTTCGAGGATGGCATATAATATATAATAAGACTCCGCTTCTTTCTCCTCGACTATGCATAAAGTTCGAAGGCAAAAGATGATTCAAACAGACAAAAAATAAAACTCACACCTTTGTTGGTTCAATTAGTGCTCCTCTAGCGATGGACTCGTGTGTGTTCTTCCCTAAGGGCATTCAACTTCCTCGATACCCAGAAGCGTGTCTACAATCTTCGTAGTCAGTAAGCTCTAATTCCATTCTTTTTTTCAATTTCGATCCATTCTTCATTTCCTGAAGATTGTAAGTCTGGTCAATCTGTTCTTTGTCAAAGGATATCCATTTACCTCTGACGTAGATGCCCTTTATCTTCATCCCTCACCATGTCATGCAGAACCTTCACTACATCTACTAATCCAGAGCTTTCAGGCTCGGGCCGAATCGTATGTCATCCTCGCTTTCAACCAAATTTCATTGAATGGAGAAACCCACTTGTCAGTTTCCCTCTCCCCTATGAAGTCCCGTGGTCGTAGTTTCTATCTCTCCAAGCAATATACGCCATATCAGAGACCCAGTCACTAGCTTTTCGTTCGCTGCTCTCCGTTTCTTCATTTCCTCTTTTCCTCTTCCTGATTCCACTCCGTCCGCTCAAGTTCTTCACACTGCAAATTTCTTTCTTCACACCTTGTTCCGCTACTCCGCCTCGTGAGTGGCTCGAACTGCTTTTACCTCCAACTCATCATATTCTTCCATGATTTCATTAAGGTTTGGAACTGTGTTCTCAGCTCAGATTTGAGAGAGTAGTTTGGTTGGATCTAGGGTTTGAATGGAGTGAGAGGATGAAAGCGTAGGAGACTAAGTGGTTTGAATATTATGAGGCAGGTTAACTTTAATTCTTCAAACTTTTCATTTATAAAATAAGAGTCACAGGCTTCTTTAATTATCTTAAAAATTTTAATCTAAAGTTGTACTCCTTGTTTTATACTATGTCGCAACATAGAGAAATAATTATCATGACACAAATTTTCACTAAGTTTTGAATTAGGGAAATTCTTTGTCAACATCGAAAGCAAAAATCATTGCTTTACACAACTGTTCTGGTGCTCCATCTGATTTATGTCACACATATAGTTCCTTGTCGTGACATGTTTTTCGAGGCCCAAGTTTCTCACATTTTATGGGAGAAAATTTGTCGCAACAAACTTTTTCTTGTATGTCCATTTTAGCACCACCTTTGTCGCGACAATAAGAAAGCATGTCACACAAAGCGTCTATTTGAAGACCAAAAGTTCAACCACGTAGCGATCGCTTTCGTTTCTTTCGCAGGTCGAATTATTCCTGCCGTGAACTGATGTCGCTACATTATACTACTGAGTCCCAGACATGTCATTTCCACAGGGAGTGGTTTCCTATATGATCCTTAAGGATTGCTATCCAGCAATGAATGTGAGATTAAAGTAAAATCTAGGGTGTTTGATTGATTGATTTATTAACCGATTGACTTAAACTATTTTAAAATGAGAAGGGCGAATGATAGGATCCTTAGGTTTCTGCTCACCACCAACGAGGTACCACCCACCTCTCACTTACAATCTCATCTAGGAGACATTGATGAATGGTCTTTGATGGGGGATTTAACTTTAAAAGCTTTTGTAAGACAAAGAATAATGGAACGATATCAAACGCGCTCGAACACGATTTGTTCGACTTTACTTGCAATTGAAATCAAGCAATAACGTGTACCAAGAATCTCTCGCTCACACGTTGTCAAGAAGATGCCAAACTAAGGTTTTATGAGGGGATTTTCGCAGCGCTTGATATCATGCAAATCCCATCAAGGCACAAAAGAGGGATCGAGGGTCGTTACTCTCAAGGGGTGAGTTTCCACCGTTAGAACCCTATCATGGAGGTTTAGAACTCCATTAAAGCTGAGAATTGATTCATAATTACTGGAACACTACTAGTAAATGGGAATAGAGAAATAACACTTCAATTGCAAGGTTGAGATATCAAAAACGCAGAGTCTCTCAATGAACACTAAGTTATAAAACCAACCGAAAGATTACAAATGCTTCAAAACTCATAATCATAAGAAAACTAGCTACTCTACTCTAGAAACCCTAGAAAAATATGAGAAAACACTCCAAAGGTTAGAGCCAAAACCCTAGAATCCGAACTCTCTTAATCGCTTCCTAAAGTGGGCTTAAATACAACTCTCATTAGTGATCTCGGCTGAGGATCTAAAGACCAGTGTCCCCGTACCAAGATCGAAATTCCACCTAAATCCCGCAGAGATCGTGATAAGCCGGGTAAATTCGATACCGCTTAGTGTGGTATCGATACCAAAATTGAACTGCATCTAACAAATTTGGGTACCTATGACCACTATAGCTGGCACTCTGCGACTCACGCTCCACTCGCCCTCACTACATGTGGGTGCTGGTACGTTATAGTGCGGCACCCAAGTACTCACCGCCTCTCCACAGCCTGCCCTCTTCACTTTAGAATCATCGCCTCCCGACAAATGGCCGTAATCAACAACGATGATTTACAATTGTTCTCTGGAACCAAACCACTAAAAAAATGTGCATGGGACATCGAATAACCTGCACACGCATAAAAACGGTAGAAACGATCAAATGCACCTATTCTACACAAAATGAAAGCAAAACATGAGCTGAGGGGCTTAAAACCCTAAATAATTGTCGCACTTTTATGTATCCAACACACCCCCTAACCTACATCTTGCTAGTCCCTAGCAAGATTTGAACTAGTAACGCTTACCGACTATGAAGTTCAACAAAGTGCGCTAAGAAGCAATCAAGCATTGCAAGATTCCCAAAAGAGAAAATATGAACATATTGTTATAACTTGACAAAGTATGTAACCACCTAAACTTAAATGAGCACCAACAGTCCCAAATGTAATGGACAAAATGACAAACTGTTACAAAACAGAGAATCTCATATAAGGGATCACAGATATGAAATAAGGCTGCAATGAAATCACCAAACTGGAATGAACAACATTAAAACTGTAAACATTTCACCATAAACAAGCAAGCGAACTTGCATAGAAGCCAATAAGGAACACCCTACATAACTAAAATCAAAAAGGTCTGCTTCAGAATGACCTGCTGTGGTTAAGCACAAATAGGGTTTAAAGAAACGAAATGGGTGTTGGCATGACATGGCTGAGGTCTCTACTCGATTGCCAACACCACCCTATTCTAACCCGATATACCAATACTACTCGTCCTCCTCCTCTCCAGCTGAAGAGAATGCATCTTCATTTACACAGTCATCCAGCTCGTCAGAATCCCCTTCTAAATCAGAAGGAGGGTCATCTACAACAACGGGCTCTCCTCATAGGATGTGACTCTTAAGCCTAGAAAGCCATTGGTCTAACTGCTTCTACTTCCCTAGGATGCATTTAAACCATCCTTTGATTCTACGCTCCATCCTCTTTAAGGGAGATTTACTCATTGGACCAAGATCCGATGATGATGATGGCCTAAATAGTCAGGGAGGAGGATGTGGCCGACTAAGGCCTCAAGGGAAGCTACCGTTCTTTGCTTCCTCGTCTTGTTTGTGATGGGCCCCAACCTAGGACAAACTCTTTTTTCTCTACCAAAACCCCTTATCCCAGCAACTTCCACCAAATTTGTAACTAAGGTCGGGAATGGGATGTGCCTGTTCTCAGTTGAGGACCTTAAAAAATCCCTCATTATACACCATATTACGAAAGCATAATCAATAATTTTCCCATTCATTAATTTGCACATAAACCCGAATTTCTTCCTTTCAAGAATCCTCCCTTTCCCTTCCTACCGACCATATCATGGAATGACATTATTCATCAATGCATACCTGTGCTTTTATTTCCGTGGTGAACTCCTTAAGACAAACCCCCCATGGGTACCGGGTCAGCACATGGTATTTGCGAACGTATTGGGGCATCAAACTAGAATAGCCTGAGCGGTAAGTGCCCATCACGTGCGGCGTGGCGAATATAATGTGCGAAACATCTAGTGATCGAACTGGGCCGACCATTAGTTGCTTCCCCGAGATTGTAGTCTCCAAAAGGAATCCACATTCAAATTCTCTCTCAAGTTGGAATAAAATTCCCTAACAATGGACGGCAAATAGCCTTTTACCTCCTCACCAAAAAATTGCAAATTCTAACCCTAAATAACTGCACGAATAGGGTGAGTAAACAAAAACGTTTCAATTTTCATTCCCGCTCACGCGGGAAACCCCGTCTCAATCCAACTAGACCCCACCTTCACTCCTGGATTCGAGGATCTCAAAGCAAACATAGCCTCAATTTCTTCGGCCTTTGTCTCACTCTCTTCCCTCACTCTCCAAGAAGAGCCCTTCGCTTCCCTTTACCCTTTCATAGCTCATGACGTGATCTGCCTTCGCTTTTTAACACTCTCTCCATAGAAGTGATGGTGGCCTTTCCCTTCCCTGTGTTCTTCGATCTCGCCATAAATATGGCCAAAATGGTGAATATTGCTAGAAATAAATTCCATACACACAATAAAATTCCTCCCAACAACCCATCTCTAGCACATCGACCCCGCCTTCCAAACCATTCAAAACCTTCCTCCCCTGTCGCTCATACGGATGCTCCAACTAACCAAGAGCATAGAACCACGTGTAACCCAAAAAAGCCACCCAACACAATCCATACTAACAATGCTGAAAAACCGCCGACATTTATAAAAGACGCAGAAGCACTTATCACTACGTCTAGCACTCCTTCGTGCTCTACATGCGGCTAAAGGTGGATGCCCCGGTCGAAAGTGATGGAGACACTGAGGAAACCGCTTGACCTAGAGCTTGCTTGGGTGAGAGGAAAGAAGTTAGGGTTTCTCTATATAAGAGTTGGTAAAGGGTGTACAAGGAAAGGGTTAAAAAAGTGAGAAAAAGGAACTCAAATAACCCATTCACGCACGGGCGCATCGCTACTGCAAGAAGTGTGGTATCGATAAAAGCATTGCCAAGTTTTTCTTGGATGGCATTGGCACAGTAGTACCGGTGATTCAAAAGTGTGGTACCTGCACTCAAAATTGCCACTCGCCACTTTTTTTCATTATCTGCACCAATACCAAATCAAGCCACCGCTCGTTTTCTTTTTTTTTTTTTTTTTTTTTTTTTTTTTTAGCCTTAGTACTAGCACTTCTCACCATGGGTACCTACTACTTTTACAAAATTTCCAATTCTCTACATTTTGATTTCACTATACTCTCGCTTTCTTCAGACCGCTTCAAAACCCCTCCAAACCGACTTCAGGCTTCGTCAATGGTGTACTACACTCTCTCGACACCTTCATGCTTACCTTGGAGTCATCCTTACTCCACGTGATCAAGAGTCCTAAGGTTCAAACAGAACCGGCAACTCAAGGCTCAACAAGGGTGCAAAGGATGACTCAGTATGATTTAGAAGTTTAAAAGAGAAAATATGGCCTAAAATCATCTTTCAACTACGTATGGATGTTCCTAAAGAATAAGATGCACAAAGAGTTGACATGGAAAGCTAAAAATGCACAGGCTGAAGCAATAGCAAGCAAAAATGAGTTTGGGACAAGAAATCAATGACGTGGGTAGTTTATGAATGAGAGTGATACCAGTCAAGATTAACTCTGGAGAATAGAAAAGAATTGGGTTAATATGGTCCCACATATGAAAAAAGTTTCAATCTATGCCCGTTATTTCAGATGTGCGTTGAAACTATATGGAATGCATACATAAGGTCACGCGACTGCATACAACAAAGGTCAAGTACCAAACATAAAAGAATTAAAATCGAAAAATCAGATGTACTAGCCCCCTAAGAACACTGAATTAAACCAAATAGCATGCACTTAAATGGCTCTAACCACTAGTGTATGCCCACCCCCACCATGGAAGCAAGCATTGCCCTCAATGCACTGACGGATACACCCCACAGACTATAAGAGAGGCTACAAATACTGGTTACATAAGGGTTGGACTTTCCTTTATTAAAAACAAAAATACAGACTAAATGAATAAAGCGTAAAGAAATGCAAGAAAAAGAAAAGAAAAAAAAACTATATACTAAAGGGTAAGACAGAGATTACGTTGAAGGAACATCCCGATAAAGCGGATCTACCAGTTCCTCACTACTCTCCTAGCGATCGAAGTTCTCCATAAATGGCTTTAAGCGTTGACCATTGACTTTAAAGATTTTCCCATTTTCCGCATTCTCAATCTCCACTGCGGCCATAAGGGTGAACGAATTCGACGATGAAAGGTCCAAATTCCATCTCGAATCTGAGTTTACCTGAAAGATGTGCAACCGAGTCGCATACAGCATTCGCGAGGTTCAAAAGTCTTCCTTACAATGTTCTTAAATATGGAAGAGCTCGAGCCCCTCTTTGTAGATTCTCAAGCCTCTGCTACGATTCACACTCCCAATTCATCAAGCCTGCTCATCTACAACTTCAGGTACTATTCTTTAAACAAATCAAAATTAAGAATTTTAATTACCCTAATATGCTCAGGCTCATTTCCACTTTCAGAGATGACATGCCTCTCGCTCATAACCTTAGCCTAGGGAGACATACCAAGAATAGTCTTAAAAGAAGTATGGTAGGCCCAAAGAGTGTCTGCTAGTCAGCGACTCAATCCTTGCGATTAAAGGGGTAACCCGCTTTTCCCAAAATGTGTCTGGACTCCCTATCAATAGTTCGGCTTGACCATCGTCCGTGGGCAAGCCATGGAAATCCTAGGTGTGACTCCATACTTTCTTTTTAACAAATTCTCAAAGGGTCACTTACAAAATGGAGCCTACCATTACTTGGGATGATCGTACCGAGGCATTCCAAAGCCGATAAAAAATATGTTCTTTCAAAATTTCAAAACAACCTCTGCGGGTCATTAGTTCGTTGGAATGGCCTCCACCCACTTAGAAACATAATCAACTACCTATAAAATGTAAAGGTACTCACATGAGGGAAAGGTCCATGAAGTCTAAACCCCACAATCAAAGATCTCACAATTAAAATAGAAGTAGAGGCATCATGTTCCTCGATCCCTCCTAATTTGGCTGGCACCGAGCACTGTGTTTCATAAAAATCAAAGCAGCTCTTTAAAAAGAGTGGGCCAATAAAACCATTAGAGGGATTTTGTCCTGGCCGGCTTTTCTTAAGTGAGAAATGCCCTTCACAAGTTTCAGTGACAAAAAGGTGAGTACCCCAATTTGATCATTAATGATACACACCTTCTCAAGAATTAATCGTGACAAGATTTTAACAAGTGGGATCATCAAAGTAGTATTTTTTATGTTCACCAAAATTTCCCTCTTCCTCACGTAGAGGTCCATTAGATGGAATTTGTCCCTGCCACCAGATACGATTATGTCCGCATACCATGGGTAGTGTGATAAGAGCAAAAAGTTTCACAGGAGTGTCTTCTTATGGTGACTTAAGTCAGTTCGATACTAACCGAGACAAGTGGTCAGCTACCATTGTAACACCCCGAAATATACCTTAATTAGTTTACAGCATGTTTAGGGTATTTTATAAGTATAATTTGAATTTTTCGTAATTTAAATGCAAACATGAAAATGGAAAAACTCGGAATTTGTACAAGATAAGCAAGGTTAAATTTGTAATTTGTGACTAAAGTAAAATATGGGCTAAAGTGAAATATGCATAACTTCTTTTGCAAATGGAGGAGAGATGGGGACTTAAGTGCAAATAAAAGAAAATTTTAATGTAAAATGGGGTGCAGCACTAAGTTCGTCTCCATTTTTTCGTAAGTTGTGAAGGAAACATGAAGATATAAGCAGAGAGGAGAAAGAGAAGAGTAAGAACCAAGAAAAGGAAGAAGAAGGAGGAGCCAAGAAAGGTATGGAAAGTATGGAACTTGTATAAAAATGTTATGATTTTGTATGGAAACTACTTGGGTATGGATTGCTAGGGTTTTCATGGATTGGGAGCCTCTCGATCTACCTCCTCGAGCTGTGGCTCGAGGTGCGAAAGAGAGTGAGTACTTGTTTGGAGTATAGAATCCACCCGGGAGGCGAATTCGCTTATGATGCAGAGATACAATTTCAGGTGTTAGGAAGCCAAATCTAACTTACAAGAATTTGAGTTGTGGTTTTTGGTAAAACCCAAATTAACACCCATATGTTTGGTTTTATTTTGCTATGAACCATTTTGGAGATGTTTTCTAAAGAGTATATGAATACCCTTTTGATTTGGTGGAATTTCTGGAAGAAAGGGCATGAATTCTGCAGAATTTCCTGCAAGCCTTACGACTGCATTGTACTAAATGTAGAAATTTACAACTTATAAGAACTGCACGGCACCGGTAGTACCATGACAGTGGCACCTGGGTGACCACTCACCGTAACAAGATTGGTACCTCCTGACGATCCAAGGGGGTGACCGATCCAAGGGGCACCTGATCACCGGCTTCCTACCACCCCGATTCGTATTCTTACACTTGTTAAGCTCAAATTGCACTTCTAATGCAGATAGAACCCTAATAAATGACTAATGGGGTTCAAATAAGAATGAAACTAAGTGAAAACGCATCGCACTCGCTCCCCATGAGCAAATGTGGGCAAACTTAATGCCCTTATGAGGAAATAATGTTCTCAACATGGCGGTAATCGTAGAATGCCTATGACCGATATTAAATGACACAGCCATTCTCAAGCATGCGGGCAGCACGCTCGATCGCTTCGACACTCGCTGTGGATATGGCACCCAAGACCAGACAAGACCGGGTATTTATTGTGTTGTGTCCTACTCATTTCTTATTACTGGTCTAGGTAATCCAATAATTATATGATAAGAATCTGAATGACGAATAAGAATAAAGTAATGTACATCGTTCTGCTCTGAATGTACCTAAAGGTATCTATGTATAAGTGTAAACTCAGAGTACCTCTGTGTATTTCAGATAAGCAAGTATAAGTCCGTTAAAAGTATAATATAATTATAAGTTTCCTGTGAATCTTACTGATATTCAATAAGCATAAGTCTGCTATAAGTACAAGTAGGAGTATAAGTTATTATATGAATTCATGATAAATGCTGATATTTGTTCCTGTATATTAGTTACTGTTATATGCTTACTATAAATGTGTAATAGTGCATGTGTATATGCATAAGTGATTAGTGCTCAAAAAGTGTTATTTTGAACCCTGTTTATCGCAGGTTTTGAGCATTTTTTATGTACTAATCAACGTAATTAACCCGATTTGCACATTAAGGTCCCTACTATTCTACTGATCGCATTTTGTGGCTAATTTTGTAGTTTTTGCAAGCTATTTATGCCAAAATTGTTGAGTCGATCCAAGCGCAAAGAATTCGAGTCAAATCCTCAAGACGCAGATCGGGAAGACCAAAAGGTTAAGAGCGTAAAAATACAAAGGAAATAGAGCACAACAAAAATTTCGCACCTGCGCAATCAAGTTTCCCGCCACCGCCACGTTCACCATTTTGCCAACGTCATCCTTGACTTCCCCGCCGCCGTTTTTTCTTTTTGACTCTTTTGGTTTTCTTCCTTTTTTGCCCCCATTGTAATAGTGTATGCTATGCTATTTTTGTAATTTTGTAAAGGGGTTTGGCTATAAAAGCCCTAAGACTAGACACTTTTAGATGATCTCTTCTCCATTAATAAAATCCTGGGCGGGAGTTTTTCCCACTGCTTTCCTTTTCTCCCATTTTCTTTCCTTTTCTTTTTATTTCTTCTTTCGATCGGGCTTAAACACTTCGAGGATGATAACCCAAGGGATGGTTTGTTAGAAACCCTTCCTCCTCGCTTTAAGGTCATTGGTGCGTGTGATCCGAAGGTGTCGAGATCTCCATGGTTTTCACGCCAGTACTACCAGCGCTAAAGTTTCCTTTAACCGAGGTTTAAATCCTTAGATTCACCTTGAATGGTTATTACTTGATAATATTTTGGGCTCATTGGATGCTTAATGTTAGATCCATTGATGTTTGTTAGTTATCATTTATGATCCCTTGTAAGGTGAGTCAAGGAGAGTTGTTTTTCACTGCCGGAGACCACTGATGCTCAGTGAGTATCATTTTTCAAAGGATAATTATTAAGGGTTAGGTTTTATAGCTAAATGAAGATCCAGTTCGGGAGATGACTATAGGTCATCCTCCCCAACATGAGGAAAAAGGACCTCAGGAAACCCTCGCTGCGCAGAACTAAACTCAAAGGACTCCAACACTTCAAGGAGTTCTATTTTTCATTTTAACTTATTTATTTTCGCCTTTAAAACCCTCAAACATCAATGCTTTAACAAACCGAAATCCAAACCATTCACCATTTTGGCCTCTCTACTATAAGTCATTTAGCTAAGAAAACTCATCCCCCGAGTTCAACCCTAGAACCGCTTATATCAAGTAAAGAGCGCTTTGCTATGGCGTAGGGAGGAATTTAGATATAAATTTCGTTGATTTCGAACATCGATCGTGGCACTAATCAAAATGGTGTCATGGTCGGATTGGTGCTCTGCGCATTCGACGAAGCTGGTGGAACACTTGTGATCTTCATCACAAGTACTGGTGAATTTCTTTTATATTTTACTGTCAGTTTTTTTTTAAGTTTCATTTCACTAAAAATAAAAATAAAAAAATTGTTGCAGAATTGTTTCTGTGTTGCTTTGTGTTGCTTTGTTCTGTTGCAGAACTATTAACTGAAGGATTAGAAATCCATAAGTGCAAGCTGATCAAAGTCGCATTCTTCAGAGCCCAATTCGATCAATATCGCTGAGATCAAATGCAACGCCTGCAGGAGAGCAAGACAAAGAGTACTGCTGGAGAGAAATCCTAGCATACATGTTAATGAGGGATTACAAAAACCCCATGGCAAAGATCAAGAACCCATGGAGGAGAAATCCAACCCATCTAGTCCATTGTGTGGACTATAGAAACCTCCATGGACGAAGTGCACCTTTCATGCTGTTTCCCCCAACTAATGCACCATTTGACAATACTTACAACCCTGAAGTTGTGGAACCACACAAATTCCTCATGGGAACCAAGACTTCAAGATGCACCTCCTATTTCTCTATTATGCTCAACCTCACTACCACTAACCATCACAGCTTAACCTCTCCACTGAAAGGTGTTTTATCCCGAACCTCACCAAGCTATTTGCGACTTTCACAAGGGAAGAAAGCAAAGACAATCAATGCTCAATTAAGTCAGAAAATTGACACTATGTGGAAACATTGTGGACAAGAGAATTGATGTGGACTTCAAAGCAAATGGAGCATAAATTCATTAACTTGCAAAGTGGAATTGGATCGAAATGGACAATCCTGTGTAAAAATCACTTCAAGGCTCAATCAAAGATGATCATCAAGAGGAAGAAAATTCAGAGGGAGAGTGCCTGATTGACACTATTTTAGTGAGCAGACTTAATCGTGGGCAAAGAGCTTTAGAGACTGATGCAAGAACTAGTAGAAGCTCCTGAGGAACTGCCAGCAGGGGAAGCAAGGGGGGGCAGAGGAAAGGAAGCAAGGGAGGAACCTCAAAAGCTTATCCTTCACCCAATCCCCATAAATTTGGATCCAAGTGCCACTGCCCAACCCAAAAACAACCCACCGGCCAAATTCATCCCGCCTTACACCGCACCACATGCAACACCCGGGAATACTTCCACAAAGAAAGGCCATCCTAACTACAATCGCCGCCTCTACAAAACCTCAAGAAGTTAAATGCCTGTCAAACATTTGCCACGCATCGAAGACATTGCAACGCTTCTCACACCGCATGGCATAGCTGATGGTTCGGTGTCGTTCGCACATGGAGCACTGGGACTCTTTACTCGCAAGCTCCACTAATTCCAAGTACCTCCAGCGTTAAGAGATCAAGCTTGTGTATACGCCTCCCCACTTTTGTTTTGATTTTTCTGCTTATTTATTATTTTATTTTATTTTGATTTAGTTAATTTTTATTTTTAGATTTTCTAATTCTAGGTTAATCTTGTTTCTAGCTTATTTTTTCAATTTTCTATATTTGTAATTTTTCCTATGTTTGTTTCTTTCTTTGCAGTTTTTGCTCACCATAAGAGTAAGGCAAAATCTAGCACTGAGAGCTTCACTAAATTTCTTCGCGAACCTCGCGAAATTTCACTCATTTTCTTTTTTGTTTTGTTTTTGTCTTCCACAAATTGTACTTATTCATGTTTTTGTCTTTTATGATATATATATATAATTAAAAAACAAATTGGTATTTGAAAATATAAAATAAAAAAAAAACAAATTGGTATTTGAAAATATAAAATAAAAAAAAAAATATTTTGCAGATTGCGAATTTTCGCAACCTCTCCACTTTTCGCAGCCCAATTTTGTGTTGACCATAACTTTTTCATCCGAACTCCGTTTTGGGTATTTTTGGTACCGTTGAAAAGCTTAGAGAGGAACTAAATATAGCTGTGAAAGAATACTTTTGAAATTACTATGATGGTTTAATTTTAAAATTCTTTCCAACTGGTCACTTTTTTCCCTCTCTTTTTCTCTCCTAACTTGTTTATTTGAAGCCCAAATGGAGTGAATAAGGTCTCGATGGAAAGCTTGCAAAGTCTCCTATCCAACAACGAGTACATCTCATCAAGGAGGTAGCACTTCCTTCCCTAACTTTCCAATCCGAGCCCCATTGCGGACAATATGACATTTGGTTAGGGGGAGAGTTAGCGAAGGAAGTGGCATTTATTTATGTTTTTAAAGCATTATTTTGAATGCCTATTTTGTGATGTTATGGCTTGTTGGTTTTCCTTTTGTGAAGCTTTTTATACTCATAGAGCTTACTTTTCAAAAATCAGACCCATTTTTGTGTTTTCATTTAGTCAAGGATTTGAAAATTGAAACAACATTCAATTTTATTTATGTTAGATTGGTTCCATGCCCAATTGAGTGGACAGATTAGCGAATCCTACAGCTGACCTTTTCTTCCAATTTTTAGCTAACCACAACAAGGCATTGGATTTCCTCAGCTTTTCTTTCAATAGGCTAAGAAACTGCATAGCTCCTAAACTTTGCAAAACCTACCCTAGTTTCGTTGACTACCTGTAATAGGTTGAGGACCCCCGTGAATAGAAGGCCAATGTGTCTTCCAAAATAAAAGGAAGAGAAAAAGAAAAAAAGCAAAAAGAAAAAGAAAAGAAAAAGATTAAGAAAATCAGAACGCTACTAAAACCCGAGCACGGTCCGGCTGTGGTATACGGGCGAAGCCTTTGTAAGTTCTGCGCCCTGCTTCAACTGGTCGGGAGCCACCGACTAGTGCTCGCATGGGTGGATGGGTGAGGTTTAGCGAGTTGTAGGTGTTGGGTTTCAAATCACTGAGTCCGGGTATGAAACTCTAAGAGTTAGCTGTCGAAGATCCTGCATGACTTGGTGCCCTAAGCCTTAATTGGTTGGGAGTCATCAGATCCCCTCGTTACATGGACTTTGGTGAGGCCGATTCTCAAGATTGCACCCCTACAACACAAAAAGATTTCGGAATAAGATGGTCCTGACTATTAGGCTGGTTAGTGTCCTAGGTGATAAGCAAAGAGTTTGGTTGTGGTGAGCAGGCCACGCTATTGCTGGAGAATTGATCAAACAAACACTTACGTTTTCGTGGAAGTCTCTAGTTTGATCACTAAGAGGGGAGGCTCTTTTGATTTCAATTTTGTATGGCATTCATTCTCACATAGTTATTGGGTGTGTGGCTTGATGATTCTTACTTAGTATTAGCACACTATTCACAACCTTTTGACATATAATTCTTTAGAACATAATTAATTTTGTTTTGTATGCTCTCTCTTTCTTTTCTTCCTTTCTTCATTGCCATGTATTTCTAGCAATGTAGGTTAGAGGGTGTGATTAATACAAAAAGTGCTATTCAACCCTCGTTTATCAGTAGGTTGGAGTACTTTTATGTACTAATCGCACTTAACCCGACATTTCCACACTAAGGTCCTCGCTTATTCTAATGATCACAATTTGTGCCTAATTTTGTAGTTTTTGCAAGCTATTTATGTCAAATTCTGTTGAGTCGATCTCAAGCATAAAGAATTAGCCAAACCCAAGACGCGTAAGGTTAAGAAAGTAAAAAATACAAAAAGAAATGAGCAATACCAACAAAATTTTGGTGGTTAAGTAAATTTGTAATTCAGAAATTTCAGACACCATAAACAGTTTCTGCCATCGCTTAATCGTTTCACCATTTTGCCACTGCTCATCCTCGACTTCCCGTCGCCCGCTTTTGCTGACTCTTTTTGCTTTCCTTTCGCCTATCAGACAGTGTTTCGCTATGTTATTTTTGTAATTTTGTAAAGGGGTTTGGCTATAAAAGCCCCAAGACTAGACACTGTTATATGATCTCTTCTCCATTAATAAAATCCTGGGCTGGAGTTTTTCCCACTGCTTTCCTTTTCTCCCATTTTCTTTCCTTTTCTTTTACTTTTCTAAGCCGCTAAACACCCTCGAGGATGACAACCTAAGGGATGGTTATTGTGAAACCTTCCTCCTGAAGGGGAAGCAGCCGCTGGCAGGGATTCAAAGTGTGCTGAGGGTTCCGTGGTTTTCACCAGGTACCGGCAGCTTTGTGTTTCCCTTTAACTGTAGTTTAAATCCTTTAGATTCACCTTAATGTGTTATTACTTTGTAATCTTTGGGCTCATTGGATGCTTAATGTTAGATCCATTGGATGTTTGTTAGTTATCATTTATGGTCCTTGTAAGGTGAGTCAAGGAGAGTTGTTTTTCACTGCTTCTGAGACCACCGATGCCTGAGTACCATTTTTCTCAAAGGATAATTATTATGGTTAGGTTTCTTATGAACTAAAAATGAAGATCCTGCTCTCAGAGATGACTATAGGTCATCCTCCCCAACATGTGAAAGGATTCCGAAACCCTCGCTGCCCTAGAATCCAACCTCTGATCTAACACCATGAGTTCTATTTTTTCATTTTAACTTATTTATTTTCGGGGCCAAACCCTCTCAAACCTCACTAATTTTACTTAAACCTAAAAAATCCAAACCAAATTCACCATTTTGGCCTCACCGGTGTCATTTGTGCGAAGAAACCCATCCCCTAGTTCGACCCTAGGACTGGCCATACGGCAGAGTTTTGCTACGGCAAAAGAGGAGTGAATTTGGGAGGTGAAATTTTGTTGATTCCCAACACCACTGGCATGAATCAATAAGACATATGTTTCCCACTAAGCTGCAGGTGCTTAGCACCCAAGCTTATAACCGTAGGGTACAAAAGAGGACGTCCGCGATCTTCCGTATACTACTGGGCCAATAAACTAGCAAGAGTCCATCACTGTAGGTTCCACGCTCTAATCATGTAAATGTACTGTATAGTTTTTGTATATGTAAATGGGACTCGAGACTGTATGTATATGACACTATAAACACCACTACGGTGGTAATTTTATTTTGTATCTTTATATATGATATTCTGATTCGGTTATAAGACTTGGGCCTGATGTGCGAAAACCGGGTAAGAGTCTCGAAGTGGAGTCCTTCCCCCTCCAGTCCGTCCCAAGGCGAAGAATCGAGGCGTGACAAGTTTGTATCGAGCTAGGTTTAGGCGTTTGGAAGGAATCTTAGATTAAGGATGTACTACATAATAATGTGTTGGCTGTCTGGATGTCCTTGTTTTGTGTATTGTTAGAATGGATCCACCTCGGAAGCTATAGATGGAACAAGCAGAAAGTGTCAAATCCTTTGAATCAAATACGCTAGGTCAGTCTGATTCAGCGACAAATGAATATGCTTCAGCTGAAGCATTGGTAAAATCTCTCGGAGATATGGCAAAGGGTCTTAGATCGACTCCGACCTTCGACTCAAGGTGATTCAATAAGAAAGCATGGAGTGGAAAGATTCCATAGTCTGAAGTATGGAAAGAGAGTCAGATCATTAGGGTTTTTGATTGAAAAACTAAAGGGCTCAGATGAAGTGAAAGATGTCTGTGGACCAAAAGACATATCACGGTTTCATTCTTTGCAAGGTTCGACATGATTGGTGGAAGTTGGTTTGAAATCCGCTGCCCGAGACCGGTTTACATGGGACTGCCGTCCACTGAGTTTAATACAGTATGTCGCGTGATTACAAGGAGTCAAAATGGAAGCAATTTTTACTCTAGGATAGGGGGAAAATGACGGTGCATTTGAATATGAAAAATTCAGCCATCTTAGTAAATATGCACCGGAATCTGTTCTTACAGAAAAATTCAAATGTAGACAGTTTGAGGAGGCTTACATAAGGTCCATCAAAGGTACTTATGCGGATGTTACTTCGCTCTGATTGTCAATTTTTATCAACTAGTACAAGCGGTTATAAAAATTGAGAAGTCTGAAATGAAGAATCAAGAAAGAAAGAAAAAGAAAAAGTTCTCAAGAGGGGTTTCCTTTTTGGGAAAAAGACCTAGAGAGTCACAAGTTGATTTAGTACAGGGTACAACTACAAGGGGTAGGAGACAAGGACCTACCATGACACAAAGTTTTGGTCGAGGCACCTCAACCGAACAAGAGGAAAGACATGCATGCCCGCATTACCACAAATATCATCTTGGTATTTGCGGGCCAGATTGCTTGGGGTGGTTTAGATGTAGAGCCTGAATCATGTGATAGCCATTGTCATAAGAATCGGCTGAAGTTCTAAAAATCCTCAAAGGAAGTGGTAGAGGAGATTAAGTGCCTCCACGGACTCAGTAGGGGTAGAGGACGAAGTGGGTACCTGAGGAAGTAGGCGCTTCAAAGACTATGAATCGTCTGCTCTGCATTAGCGAGCTTATCTTTATGAGCTCGTGAAGATCGGATATATCTGGGGAGTTATTGTTGGTACTTTCACTCTCTTTGATATTGACTTGTATGCTTTGAGTGATCCGGGCTCTAGCATTTCATATACTATGCATGGAACGGATAGGTGATAAATTTCCTTGATAAAAATTTATTAACATGACACCTTGTTACAAGTCCTCACGGGAGCCGCAAATGTTAGAGTCAACCGTGTGTATAAGAATTGCCCCCTAATGGTACATGATAGGGAATTCTCAGTTAATCTAATTGTTTTGCCTTTTAATGAGTTTGATTTGATATTGAGAATGGATTGGTTATCTAAACATCGAGCCATAGTTGATTGTGATAAGAAAACAGTCTACTTAAATGTCCTGACCTATCGAAATATGATACGAGGTATCAAATCTGGGTAATCTGAGAAAGTTATTTCGGCTATGGAAGCGGCGTTTACGAAAAAGGTTGTGAAACCTTTGGCTTTGATTCTTGACTCAAAGAGCAAGTGAATTTAGAATATTCGGTGATTAGGAGTTCACAGTGTATTTCAGGAATTACGGGAGTACCACTGAAGAGAAGTGGATCCTCTCTATTGAAGTAGTACGAGGAACGACTCCTATTTCGAGGGCACCACACCATATGGCTCAGCCCAGGCGAAGAGTTGGAGACCTTCTGAGAGCTAACTATTGGATAAGGGTTTCATCCGACCTAGTGTCTCACCTTAGAGTGTACCGGTTTTTTTTGTTAAAAAGAAAGATGGCACTTTGCGGATGTGAATTGACTACCGACAAATAAACAAAGTGATAGTTAAGAATAAGTATCGGTTGCCAAGAATAGAGGATTTATTTGATCAGTTGAAAGGAGCAAGTGTCTTTTCGAAGATAGACTTGCGATCAGGATATGTCAACTAGGGTAAAAAGAAGGTTGATGTCCCAATAGCTTTTAGAACCGTTATGGCCGTTATGATTTTTTAGTAATGTCATTTAGGTTGACGATGCTCAGTACGTTTATGGACTTGATGAATAGGGTTTTTCGCCCCTATTTGGATCAATTTGTTGTGGTATTTATTAATGACATCCTGATGTATTCTAAAGATGCACAGGAAACATGAACACCATTTAAGGATAATAATGCAAACTTTGAGAGAGAATCAGTTGTTTTCAAAGTTAAGTAAATGTGATTTTTGGCTTAAGGAAGTGTCATTCCTAGATCATATCATATCTGCGGAAGGTATTAGAGTGGACCTAGTGAAACATGATTTACATAGTTCTGCACAACATATTCTATCATATTTACCTCACAGACGTCCTCATCATCCCCTATCTCCTTGATAACATTGAAAATATTCAAATTAACAGTCATGTTACCAAAAGATAACGTCATTAGTCCCCCTACGGTGTATGATGGCATTGGCGGTGGCGAGAATGGCCTACGAATCAGAGGCGGAGTCCCTTGATTCCTGGTTGAGTGCGAAGCAGCCAAGTCCTGAAAGTAGAACTTGTCTTTGCACCAGTACATCCTTCATTATCCCTCACAGGATTTTCACACTACGGTCGACTAGCCGAAGGGTGATATTGGTCGATTCCTAACTCTCACCCCAACCTAGCTCGACATATCTGGGAGTATGACAACAAGTTAACACTTGCTCCCAAGTCCACTAGAGCATGTTCCAATTTTGAATTTCCCACCACTATGGAAATGGTGGGGCTTCTTGGGTCTTTGTATTTTGGGGGCAACTCCCTCATTCTTCCAACTAAAATTCGGGTGCTTACCCCACCCTAGATTATAAGTTTCAGAGTATGGAGAATTGAAGGGCTTCCTTTGGTAATTCAGAGCATTAGCTTGCTCTATTTGGATTGCCCCCTTGACTTAAGGAAGGTTAGGGCAATTAATGGTTGAATGGTCGGGGTCATCGCAAATGATGCATGGTTCCTCCACTCCCGAGGATCCCACTTAGGCAGAAGAAGATACCTTGGGTACTAGCCCGGTCACTTCATTCACCTTTTTCAATTCGATGGCCTCTAACTTCTAGTTAAATTGGCTATTTTCGCTAAACTGCAGGTCATCATTCTCTCTTAAGTGATGTATTCCTTCTCACAGCCAGGTGTACTATGTCCTTTGGTGAAGTATCTAGGGAAATTATTAGTCTCAGTTAGGCATTTTACCTGTTGTCAAAAAATTGCACGCCTCCATAAGCGCTTTTCTCATAGACTCTCTTTATCATTTGGATGTATTGTTTGTTATTCGAAGCGGAGTCCTTGGTGAAAATCGCAACAATTTGTCCAACATCAGACCATGGTGAGGGAAAGTGTGGAGGAGGTCATATATCTTTGCATACAATGGCAAAGGTTCGCAGTTTTTCGAGGAAAAAGTTTTGGATTGCTCGCATGAGTGCATTAGTATGTGAGGGAGGGAAAAATTTATTCAGAAATTCATTTCGCATGTATTCCCAAGTGAAAATTGAATTAGGAGCAAGAGAGTGAAACCATATTTTGGCATTTTCCTTCAAAGAGAATGGGAATAAAACCATACAAATGATATGGAGGGACGATCCTGTGGAAAGGAAAGCACTGCAAACATCCTCAAAATCCCTCATGAATGAGTAGGATTTCCGAGAATCGACCCAGCAATTTACCTGAAGAGAGCGAATCATCCTCAGATTTCATAAGAGATTGGTTAGCCTCTTCGGTAGGTGAATACATGGAGTTTCAGTGGTTCTTTGAGGTTCGCGGAATCTCTCGAAGGGTTCTTTCCACATCGGGTAAAGGGTAGGGGCTCGATATTGATTCCTCTGAAATTAACATTTCCCCTCACATCGTGGGGTTCCGTGGTCTTGACACCATCTCCTTGTTGTGGAGGTTCATAGGGTCTTTGTGGGTGGTAACCCTTAGTCATTTGGATTAAAAAGAGTTTGCTGGTTCCCAGGATGTTCCATTAGAGGTTTAGGGTTTTCTTAAAACAAACGTCTTCTTGTGACTCTTCGAGGATAACAGGTATAACTCTTACAAATTAGGTATTCTTTCATCATGAGCCCGGCTTAGGCATGCACCAATATTACCAACTAGACGGTATCACTTATATTATCGATAAAATTAAAGAAAAGGTAGAGGCGTACGGATTTGCAATGTAATTTCAAATTACCACTAGCTCTCTCTGGATCAACTAGAGTGCTTGCCACTCCCCGGCAACGGTGCCAAAAATGCTTCATCTCTTTCGTGTGCTGAAATTATTCCCAAGCGTAGGAACTAATGTCGTCAAGCATTATACTACTGTGGGAGTCCACCGGTTACTTCCACAGGGAGTGGTTTCCTATATGATCCTTAGGGTTGCTATCGATGAATGTAAAGATTAAAGTAAATCTAAGGGTTTTGAGTTGATTTATTTATTACCGATTGACTTAAACTATTTTAAAACGAGAGGGCGAATGATAGGATCATGAGTTTCCATCTACAGCTTGAGTAACACCCACCTCTCACTTACAATCTCATCCCAAGAGCCATTGATAGATAATTAACATTGGGGATTTAACTTTAAAAGCTTTTGTAAGACAAAGAATAATTGAACGATATCAAAAGCTTGCTCAGACAATTTATTTGGACTCTTAGTTTGTAATTGAGATCAAGCACAACGTGTACGAATCTCGTTCTACGTTATCGAAGATGCCAAACTGGGTTTATAGCGATTTTGTAGTGTTTAATATCATGCAAATCATTGAAGCACAAAAGAGGGATTAAGGGTTGTTACCTTGAAGGGTGAGTTTCACTTCGTCTAACCCTATCATGGGGTTTAGAACTCCATTAAAGGCGAATTGATTCATAATTGTTGGAACACTACTAGTAAATGGGAATTGATAAATAACACCTTGATTGCAAGGTTGAGATATCAAAAGCTAGGAGTCTCTCGTGAACATAGTTATAAAACCAAGCGAGAAAGATTATAAATGCTTCAAAACTCATAATCATAAGAAAACTAGCTACTCTCTCTAAAACCCTAGAAATGTATGAAAACACTCGAAAGGTTAGAGCGAAACCACAATCCGAACTCTCTCAATTCTGCCACAAAGTGGAAGCCAAATACAATCCTCGTTAGTGATCTCGATTAGGGATGTGAAGGCAGAGCATGCCCTTCTTGCCGGGTCGAATTCGCTCAAATCCTGTGAGAGATGCGCATGTTAGTGCAATTGCCGGATAGTGTGAATGCAGGTACCAAAGGTGCACTAGTACTCCAACAGCCTTTAGGTACCGGGGTACCCCTTTGCTCCCTTTGCTCCTCACTAGTAGCTGGAGTGCGCGGTACTAGTTAGTGTGGTCTTGTGCAGCTGCCTCCTGACCACCCCTCTTCACTTTAGAACTACTGGGCCTCTCGGCAGCGTACATGTCGACAAATGATTCCAGTTGTTCTACGGAACCAAGCAGCTACAATGTGCATAGGACATCGAACAACCTACACACACATAAAAACGGTAGAAACGGTCAAAGGCACCTATTCTACACAAAATGAAAGCAAAACATGAGCTGAGGGGCTTAAAACCCTATATAATTGTTGCACTTTTATGTATCCAACAACGACATAACAGTCTCTGTCGCGACAAGATTCTGTTCTACCTTAAAATCTTTGCATATTTTCTCACTTTCAACCATTCAAAGCAAATGACATTATGCAATAAAGTCTTCCACTTAGTTCATGCTTGTGAAAATACATATTTCATCAAACAATCCTCATTCAATTATAAACAACAAATCTCTTTCTTCACTCAATATCATTCATCAAGATACTCAACAAGGCATTCAAGTAGTCGGCACAAGAAAGTTGTCTAACAATTTATGCTTTAAAAATCTTTATATTCCCCCAAACTTCAACTATGCATTATTATTAATAACAAATTTAGGGAAATAGAAATACTCCCCCTTGTAACTCTTTCTTACACATTTTAGTTTGAAAAAGTGTGCTTTCTAATGATATCTCTTTCCAGTTAATCTTCCCTGTTCCTAAAAAAAAAAACATCAGCAATCTATCAAACTTCATAATAAAATTTCTAACAAAATTAAAACTAAAATTTCAAACTCATAAAAGAAATCAATGTTAATCAAACAATCAAAATTAAAATTTTGCTTAGGTTGCCTCCCAAGAAGCTGCTCAGTTTAATGTCCTTAGCCAGACACTTGCTGCAAGATTTCTTCATTTCAGCAAAACTCTCTTCCCTTTTCAAAATCTGGATCTACTTCATTTATGCTTCCCCTAAGATAATGCTTCAGTCTCTGACCATTTACTTTAAATTCACTTCCAGATTCATCTTTTAATTATTCTTGCTCCCAAAAAGATTGTACTTGTTACCACTATGTAAGGACCACTCCAACTTGACTTTAATTTCCTTGGAAATAGCTTGAGCCTGGAGTTGTATAAGAGGACTTTTTCTCCTTCCTTGAATTCCCACTTCATAATCTTTTGATCATGCCACCTCTTTGTCTTTTCTTTGTAGATTCTGGCATTGTCATAAGCTTCATTTCTCAACTCTTCCAGTTCATTCAATTGGCGTAGTCTCTTTTCCTTGGCATCTTGAAAGTCACAATTCAATTTCTTGATGGCCCACATAGCTTTGTATTCCAGTTCTAAGGGGAGATGATAAGGTTTTCCAAATATTATTCTGTATGAGGACATTCCAATGGGAGTTTTGTAAGCATTTCTATAAGCTCACAATGCATCATCTAGCTTTACAGACCAATCCTTTTTACTTGTATTTACTATTTTCTCTAGAATTTTCTTTATTTCCCTATTGGAAATTTCTGCTTGCCCATTTGACTAAGGGTGATAAGCCAAACCCATCACATGTCTGATTCCATATCTGCTCATGAGTTTTGCAAAAAATTTATTTGCAAAATGGCTTCCCTCATCACTGATGATTGTTCTGGGTGCTCCAAATCTGCTCAAAATATTTCTTTGTATAAACCCAGCCACTGTGATGGCATCATTTATGGGACAAGCTGATGCTTCCACCCATTTGGATACATAATCCACAGCTAAGAGAATGTATATATTACCAAATGAGGATGGGAAAGGTCCCATGAAATCTATTCCCTAAACATCAAAAATCTGCACCACCAGAATTCCTTATAGGGGCATTTCATTTCTTCTGCTGATGTTGCCCATTCTCTGACAATCATCATAATGTTTCACCCATCAAAACAGTCTTTGAATATAGTAGTCCAATAAAAACCTGATTGGAGAATTTTCTGGGCTATTCTATCTCCTACAAAGTGTCCTCCATATGGTGATGCATGAAATTTCTCCATAATACCACCTTGTTTTGTTTCAAGAACATATCTCCTTATGATCATATATGCTCCTCTTCTATAAAGTAGTGGTTCATCCCAAATATAAAATCTGTAATTAGTTCTCAATTTTCTTCTCTGCTAGTAGCTGAATTCAAGTGGTACAACTCCACAAGCTAATTGATTGACAATATCAACATAACAGGGTGTTTGAACTGACAACAATAATAGTTGGTCATTAGGAAAATTTTCTGCTAACTCAGTTCCTTTTTCTTTTCCATCAATCATTTCCAATCTAGACAAGTGATCTGCTAATCACATTGTCACTACCCTTCTTATCCTTGATCTCAAGATCAAACTCCTATAGCAATAGTACCCATATGATCAATCTTGGTTTGGCCTCCTTCTTTGCCATCAGTATTTAATTGCAGCATGATCAATGTGTATTATAACATGGGACCCCAATATGTAAGGCCTAAATTTTTCACAAGCAAACATCATTGTCAACATCTCCTTTTCTGTGGTTGAGTAGTTTTCTTGTGCCTCATTAAAGGTTTTGCTTGCATAGTATATGGGCTTGAATATCTTTTCAGTTCTTTGTCCATCTGGCTCCATTGCATAATCACTAGCATCGTACATAATTTCAAAATCATTGTTCGGTCGGTATCACCGTGATGGGAGGCACATTACTAATCTAGATTTAATTTCATCAAATGCGAATCTGCGCAGTTCATCAAAATCAAATTTGCATCCTTTTCCAACGATCCCTACATAATGGTCTTGAGATTTTTGAGAGTCCTTTATGAATCTTACGTAAAAACCCGATGTCGAGGAAGCTTCTTATCCCTTGATATTGTAGGTGGCATGAGGTTTTATAAAAACAGCTTTTGCTTGAGTACATTTCCAATCGACAACATAAATCTTATTGTCCCCGAGACAATACCTTCTGTTACCATAAACTAGCATTTTTCCCAATTTAAAGCTAGATTTTTGTCTTGACACCTCACAATCTTATTTCTAAATCTTTGAACAATTCTCAAAACGGGATCATATGTTGAAGTCATCCATAAAGATTTCATAGCCTCTTCCACGAATCGAGAAAACATAGACATCATACATCTTTAAAGGTGGCGGGGCATTACAATCCAAAAGGCATCCTTCTAAACAAAGGTGCCATAGGACATGTAAATGTAGTTTCTCCTGATCGAGAAACATAGCAATCTGGTTATAACCAGAATATCCATCAAGAAAACAGTAATGGGGGTGCCATGCTAACCTGTTCAGCATTTGGTCAATGAAAGGTAGAGGATAATGGTCCTTTCTGGTAGCAGTGTTTAGTTTTCTGTAGTCTATACAAACTCTCCATCCTATCATAGTTCTTGTAGGAATCAATTCATTCTTCTCATTTCTGATCATAGTGAATTCTCCCTTTTTTGGAACCACGTGAACTGGGCTCACCCAATGGCTGTCTGAGATTGCATATATGAAGCCTGCATTTAGCCATTTTAGAACTTCTTTTCTAACTACTTCTTTCATTACTAGATTCAGCCTTCTCTGATGTTCTATAGAGGTTTAGCATTCTCCTCCAATAGGATCTTGTGCATATAGATAGAAGGGTTGATTCCTTTCAGATCTTCTATGGACCAAGCTATTGCTTCCTTATATTTTCTGAGAATCTCAGCAGTTTTTGTTCTTCAAGCTCAGTCAATCCAGTTGCAATGATGACTAGTTTTCTTTTAAGTTTGCAAGAAAGCATACCTCCAAATGTTAAGGTAAATTCTTTTAGAATTAAACCCTCTAAACTTTTATTTACTTGACATCTTCACTCTTTATAGCTATTTGGATTTTTTCTATATTATTTTCTTCAACACTAAGTACTGACCTTTTCAATTTAACATTGGAGTCCAGAAATTCAACTTCAAGATGCTCAATATACTGGAAATTCATCTCATTCTCATTCATTAAACTCTGAAAAATACAATCATTAACCAGTTCAGAACTGATGGGAATTTTTGTTTCTACAATCTCACAATCAGCATTACTTAGTTCAGGCTATTTGGCGTGATTGAGATTGGGGTGCTGCCTCATCTCGACCACGAGTTAATTCTCCTTTCTTCACATCGATCAAAGGCTGCTCACATTTGCTAAGAAGGTCTTCCTAACAATGATGGACTTGTTTGTCTTCCTCTATATCAATGACTACAAAATTCACTGGAAAATGGGTGCCCACTTTGATCAGCACATCAAAATGCCCTCGAGGATGAGCCAATGAAACTACTGTCTACCATTTTCAAGGTCATAGATGTGGGAATAAGTTCCCCCAAACTTAGTCTTTTAGCAACAGATAAACGCATCAAGTTGATACTGGCTCCAGAATCACATAGTGCTTTTCCCATATCATCATGCCCAATTTTGAATGGTATAGTGAAGCTGCCTGGATCCTGCATCTTCTCTAGTAAAGAATTCTAAATTCTTGCCTCTGAGTTCTTTATCGGGTTCATATTCCTCCTTATTGAAGAGTTTTCTTTTACCTTTCGATATCTCCTTCATAAATTTTGTATAAAGAGGCATTTGAGTCAATGCTTCTGAGAAAGGAATGTTGATCTCTATCTTCTTAAAAATGTTTAAAAATCTAGAGAATTGCTCTTCTAGCTTTGCCTTTTGCAGCCTTTGAAGGAATGGAATTTGAGGTTCATAAGCCTTAACCTCGTTCTTTTTCCCTAGATTTTCTTTTTTTACTTGTTGCTCTGGCTGCATCTTTGCTGTTTTCTCTTCCTCTGTAGTTTCTGAATTGTGCTGCTTAAATTCTTCTCCAATTTTTGCATAATTGTCTTCATCAGTGTCCTTCTTTTCAATGCTTCTCTCTTCCAGTTCTTTGCCACTTCTTAGAGTTACTGCCATAAAGTCCCTTGGATCCTTCCTTGTGTCACTTGGAAATGAATCCTTGGACTAATTCTGCATAGTTAGAGCCAGCTGCCCTACCTGAGTCTCCAGATTCTTCAAAGAGGCATTGGTGTTGGCCTGCTACACAATTGTGTTTACTGGAATCTTTCTTGCTTCAATGAGCACCATTTATGTATATGTTTAACGACCTTTTGTTTCCCTATGAAAGCAAACATTGGTCTTCAAAGAATTAGATCTCCCTGCGCCCCTGATTATCTGCTCTACATCCTGCATTTGTTGCTATTGTTGTTGTTGGAACGGGTAAGGCATGATATTGTTATATTACATCCCGGGTTTTTGACCTTGATGTGCTCCTCCACCATATGAGAAATTCTCATGGTTCCTGAGTGTTAGTGTGTAATGAGTGGGCAGGTTGGGGTTTGGCTTGAAAGTGTAGCTCCTATTAGCATTTAGGTACTGTGCCTCCTCAACCTGGTAAGAACCCTCATGGTTTGGTCCTTCTTTAGCACTCTTTCTTCTTTCTCCTTCATCTACTGCTCCCACTTCATGTGCAATATGCATTCTTCTCTCATTGCTTCCCAATTTGTTCATCACTGCATCCATCTTTGCTTTTATGGCAGTCATTCGGTTCAGCTCAATTAAACCACTTCCCTTCAGTCTGCTGCTGCTCCCTGAAGCTTCAGATGGAGCCTTGTAATTGCATTTGGCAAGGTCTTTAATCAGTTGTCTTGCCTCCTCTGCACTTCTTCTCTTAAAAGCCCCACAGCATGATGCATCAATTATACCCTTGGAGGCATAACTCATAGCATGATAGAATATATCCATCTGAGTGGTCAGATCTATTCAATGCATAGGGCATCTGTTTAACAGTCTCTTGTATCTCTCTCATGCATTGTAGAGACTCTCATCTTCCCCCTGCTTGAAGACAATTATTTCTTCTCTTCTCTCAGAAGTTAGAGCTGGAGGAAAAAATATGCTCATATAGGCCTCCACTAACTCTTCCCAGTTGTTCACTGATCCCACTGGCAATGTGTCAAACCAAGTTGTTGCCACATCTCTCAGTAAAAAGGGGAAGAGCTGCAACTTGATCACTTCTGGTCTCACCTCATTAAATTTGACTATATTGGTCATCCTCATGAATCTTCCCATATGCTCATTGGGATCTTCAGAGGGATGACCAGTAAACAGGTGCTGTTGTACCACAGTAATCAACGTTGGCTTCAGCTCAAAATTGTTGGCTTCTATGGCAGGTTGTCTCACCGCAAAGTAATCCTCTTAGATAATAGGCCTCCAAAAGTCCTTTATAGTATTAGGCCTTTGATGTCTCTCTACTTCTTCTTTTTCTTCTGGAATAGCCTGCAATCTTTCTCTTTGATTTTCCGTACTTCTGGATTCTATACTTGTGATCTTCCCCAGATTCTTCAGTGTTCTCTCAATTTCAGTGTCTAAAGGTAGTAGATTTGCTTCTGGGTTTCTATGCGTTTAAAATCTTCCTGAAATAGAAACCCACTAAGATCAAATTAATTTTGTGGGAGATAATTATCTCTATTTAAGCTCATAGAAAAATTTCAATAGCTTCTTTAGCCACTGCCATTAAAATTGTTTTTGTGATTTTTTGAAATTTATAATAATAAAGAAAAAATGTCCAAATTAGTAAATCACTTTTTTGTTAGAATATTGATCTTTAAATTCATCATTCTATCCCCGGCAACGGTGCCAAAAACTTGTTAAGACCATAATATATATATGTATATATAAACACTATTACCAAAGGACTATTAGCTAACCCTCAGCAACGGTGCCAAAAACTTGTTACAAACCTAACTATATGATGCGATCTGTGTATGCCAAACTTCTGATACTGTCACTCAAGAACCATTCAGTCCCTGGCAACGGCGCCAAAAACGTGTTAGCCAGATGCTTGTGTAAATGAAAGGATTGATTTGCTCCTTTTGTAAAATGTATTCATTAAAATTTGATTTGATCTTGATTATTGCAAGTGCACAGGTCAGACAAGTAATCAAAGTGGATATATTTAAAGTCAGGATATAGACATGAGAATGATGATAAGTCAAAGACTAACTACTGACTACTTGATTAGTGCTTAAAGTGCTATTTTGAAACACAATTTATTGCGGGTTTTGAGCACTTTGTGTACCTGTCGGTCTGATCTTGATTTGCACATTAAGGTCCCTACTATTCTATTGATCGTATTTTGTGACTAATTTTGTAGTTTTTGCAAGCTATTTATGTCGATATTGTTTAGTCAATCCAAGCACAAAGAATTCGAGTCAAACTCAGCATTGTGGATCAAAGACCAGAAGGAAAGAAGAGCAGAAAATACAAAGAAAATGGAGCCTGACAAAATTTTTGCGGGGTTGCGAAGATTTTCACAACACACAAAATTTCTCGGGTTGAAATTCGCAACTGTGAAATTTGGTTCACTGCGAGCACTGTCCTGAATTCAGCCACTATTCACCTATCACCTTTTGGCTGCTATGCTGTTTGTTTCAATTTTGTTTCTTCCCATTTTATCCCTTGTAATAGCTTTGGTTTGGTTTTTGTAATTTCCTTGACTCACAGGCACTATATAAAGCTCGAATTGACTCTTATGCGAGAGTCAATCACTTCATGTAATAAAATTGTTGCGGGAAGCTTTCAGCACTCCCGCCTCTTTCTTCTTCTCTCCCATTTTCTCTCATTTTCTTTCCACTTTCTCACTAGCTAAACACCCTCCGAGGATGACAATTCGGATGATGGCGGCTGTTCCCTCTTGCTCCTTTTAGTAGGGTCCTTTGGGCATAGGATACAGAAGCGAAATGAGGGAGTTCCACTGTTTTTCACGTAGATACTCAATAAATGAGTGTTCTCCTTTTACTCTAGGTTTTTAGATCCGCGCCCGATTCATGTTGAATGGAGTGATTACTTAGTAATCTTTTAGTATTGATGCTTATTACTAGATCTCGT
Source organism: Tetrastigma voinierianum (assembly GCA_016808115.1). Taxonomy (NCBI): domain Eukaryota; kingdom Viridiplantae; phylum Streptophyta; class Magnoliopsida; order Vitales; family Vitaceae; genus Tetrastigma; species Tetrastigma voinierianum. The sequence continues at coordinate 796,143 of JAEQBH010000159.1, forward strand.
GATGTTCATTAGTTACTATTTTATTACCCATTGTAATGTGAGTCAAGGAGACTCGTTTGCACTAACTGAGAACATTAATGGCCAGTGAATGCCATTTTCAAAGAGATTTAATAAGGGTTAGTTTTTATAGCTACATGAATATCCGGTTCGGGAGATGACTATAGGTCACCCTCCCCAACACGAGGAAAGGACCTTAGAAATCCTCATTTACCCTAGAGACTTAACCCCAGTGACCCAATGCTTTAAGGAGCCTTCTATTTTACATTTTTACTTATTTTATTTTTAGCCTGCAAATAATCAACTCTCATTGTTTTTAACAACACCCCAAATCCAAACTGAAATTCACCAGTTTTTAATCTCATTTCATGATCATTTGAGCGAAGAAAACCCATCCTGTGTTCGGCCACAGAGCCACTATCACTGCGGTAGCTTTGCTCTGATAGTAGGAGAATTTAGGTTATAAATTTTGTTGATTCGAGACACCTACTGTGGCATGAATCAAATGGCGCCGTTGCCGGGGATGGTGCCTTAGTGCAAGTGATGAATTGTTGAACTTGTGATCCTCATCACAAGTATTGGTGAATCAAACACTTTTGCTTTACTTTTATTTCCCTGGTAGTTCCACTTTGCTAGGTTGATTTTAATTTTATACTTTCCATACTTTCAAATTTCTTGTTTATTTTTTAGCCTTCATGATAACATTTCACAGATGCTTCTTTTTGTTTTATGTTATATCTTGTGCTGTTTTTCAGACTTTTGTACAATCTGGGATTGATTCTTTAGTACAGATAGAAGAACAATTACAGTGAGGTTGTTGATGATAACTTTGAAACAGATGGAGCTATGAAACGACCAAACCAGAGTTAAAGAATGTCTAGTTCAATGGGGATATATATCTAAAGGATGAGTGCACATCTGTTAAGCGCCTGCAGACATGGTTTTCAGACCCTACCTAGTGCCTCTGCTCCCAACCTTCATGAATGGAAAATGAAAATCCATATCGTTTATCAAGGAGTTTGAGGAGGTCTATGAGGCACATTCAAGGAGGGTGTCAACGATATATGGACCTAATGGGGTTTAAATTCTTTCCACTAACTGAAGAATGAGGCAAAAATGTGGCTCAACTCATTGAGGCGAGGTCAAATAGAAATTAGAGGCGAATTGCAAGTGAGTTTTTGAAGAAATTCTTCAGCACACACAAAACCAACAGCTTGAAGAGGCAAATTTACACCTTTGCAGCCTACGACAACGAGAAATTCTATCAGTGCTGGGAAAGGTACTTGGAGACCATTACTGCCTATCCTCACCATGGCATTAATACATGGATGTTGGTTAATCACTTCTATGATGGAATATCCCCTGTTATGAAGCAGTTGTTAGAGACTATGTGTGGAGGGGACTTCATGAGCAAACAACCAGAGGAAGCCATGGACTTATTGAATTATGTGGCTAAGACATCCAAAGCATGGGATCAGACTGACCTGGGAAGTGAGAGGATGAGACACAGTGGTCGAGGGAGGCATGTACTCAATCACAGAAGACATGGAGATGAAGGCAAAGTTGTTTACCTTGGCTAAAAGGCTGGAAGATCTTGAAATGAGAAATCAACATGAGGTACGGGCAGTAGCTGAGGCCTTTGTACAAATCCAACCTTGCTTCATTTGCCGGTCGCGATCACGAGGGAGAGCATTGCCCATTTGCTCCTTGATGGGATTTGATGGATAAAATTCAATGTTGTAGGCGATACAAGCCATGACCAATGCCCAATACAACAACACATATAACCCTAACTGGAGAAACCATCCTAACCTCTCCTGGAAGCCAAATCCTCTAGCATACATTCCACCTGCTGCACAGCAACAACAACAGTATGGGTCCTCATCCCAACCACAACCACCACCATCCCCATCTCTAGTTGAGCAAGCTATTCTAAATCTGAGCAAGGTGGTAGGAAGTGCAGAGGAGCTTGAGGCCATCAGTAATGCCGAAATTTGAATTAGAAATTGACAGTAGCCGAGCTCCTCGAATAAAAAAATAGATGGACTCCAAAATGATCTTAATCAGAAAATAGATAACCTACAATACTCCATCACAAGGCTCACCAACCAGCAGCAGGTGCAGGAACAAGGGAAATTCCCTTCCCAGACACAACCCAATCCTAGGGGAGTGCATGAATTGAGCTTTTCTACTTAACCCGTTCCTAGGATGGATGAAGTAAAGGCCATAATCACACTGAGAAGTGGTAAGCAAGTTGATCGGCCGGTCACTAGCCACGGTGAGGAGACGAGGAAGAAAAGGAAGTGGAGCAAAGAAACATATAATTATAAAAGAAGATGTAATGAAGAAGAGCATGCCTCCTCCATTTCCTCAAGCATTAAAATGTAAGAAAAAGGCCTCCAATCAGACTGAAATTTTAGAGGTGCTAAGGCAGTGAAGGTCAGTGTCCCACCCCCTTTGCTAGACATAGGTAAGCAGGTTCCAACTTATGCCAAATTTTTCCAAAGGACCTATGCACCGAGTGAAGAGAAGGGATTGAATGTTGATAAGAAGGCCTTCTTAATGAGAACAAGTCCAGTGCCATCATTCGAGCCAGACCACAGGTGAAGAAATCTGGGGATCGAGGATCCCCCACCATTCGATTAACATAGGGAACTTGTATAGATAAAACCTTCTTTGGATTTAGGAAACCGAGTAATAACCTAACCTTACGCGGTATAAGCGGAGTTAGGTTTAGGGGGGCCCGAAGCCTACCCGACATCACTCTATCCTTAGCTGATCGATCGGTAAAAATTCCTAAGGGCATAGTTGAGGATGTTTTGGTGAAGGTGGATAAATTTTACTATCCGGTAGACTTCATCGTACTTGATACAGAGCCGGTGGAGAAAGGTACTAATAATGTACCTATCACTCTTGGGAGGCTATTTTGCACAGCCCGCATCCGAGATGCCATTATCAATTCTTGAGAATGAGGTCATGCAAATCACATTTGGCAGCGTGACATTGGGCTGACATCTTCCACCCCAGCGCGACACAAATCAATGGAAGAAGCGAGGCCGGATGAAGTGCGCGGTGGCGAGGTGCGAGAAAACCTGTGTGCATAAGCTGCGGGGAGGGGTGACTGAAGAACAATGAAGAGTCGATGGAGTCGATGCCTGGAGTCACTCCTCGGCACCATTGATTCCCCATCACCACGAGAGAAGGCGAGTCAAAATAAAGGGCGAGAAGCCCAAATGCAGTGCTGACTCACCTCACCTTCGGACATGGAGGGACTTCTCTTCCTTAAGCCTCCACACTTGAACACAGAGACTACTTGAGTAAATTAGTTATAGTAAATTAAAGCCACTCCAATTTTACCTGTTAGAGTTTTATTTGCTTTGCTTTTAAAGTTTAATTTGTAGTTTACATAATTTTCTTAATTTTAGATTTGTTTATGTGTAATTTTCTCATTTTCAATTGCACATTCTCATATTTAATTATTACATTTTTTTAGGTGCAATAGACTCTCGCCCACCTTCATGACAACTCACCAGTTTCCCAGCTTTTTGTTTTTAATTTTCCTATTTTATTTTATTTTTTTATTTTATTTTATGCAAAAACAGTGCGAGAAGCCGAAGTGCGGGAGCAATTTCAGCATTGTCACGAATTTCATGCACCTTCTTGAATTTTCTACTTGCACGAAGTTGCCCTACTTCCCATTTTGTTTTGCCCATAACTTTCTCATCCAAACTCCGTTTTGGGTAATTTTGGTATCGTTGGAAAGCTTAGAGAGTGTAGAATCCAAATATATCTAGAAAGAACACTTTTAAAATTATTATGAAGGTATAAGTTTCAAAATGCTCCAATTGGTCGCACCTCTCTTCTTACTCTAACTTGTTCATTTAAAGTCCAAACGGAGTGAATAAGGTGTCGGTGGAAAGCTTGCGAAGTCTCCTACCTAAAAACGATCACATTTCATCAATGAAGTATCACTTCCTCCTTTAAATTTCCATCCCATAGCCACATTGAGGACAATATTGAATTCGATTGGGGGGGAGAGTTAAGGAAGGAAGTGTTGTTTTATGTTTTTGAGCAAGTCTATTTTATTAAGTTTAATGACTTGCTATTTAGTTTCTTGCATAGTTGTTTGTTTTGTTTGTGAAGCTATTAGTTTGCTTTTGAAAAGCTGAAAATATAGTCATTTTTTTATATAATACATACTATACAGCTCACTTTTTCGATTTTAAAAAAAATTGCACCCATTTTTTTTTGTGTTTTGCCTAGCCCGCAGTGTGAAATATTGAAACAACATCCAGTGTTTGATGTTAGATTGATTCCATGCCTAGTTGAGTGGATGATTAGTTGAATTCTTGTTGCTTTCGACCTTTTTCTTTCACCTCTAGCTAACCTCACACTGAGCACATTAGGTTTCAATGATAGGCTGAAAAACTGCGCAACCTCCTTAACTTTGCAAAACCTATCCTAGTTTCCTTGACTGCTTTAATAGGTTAAGTACCCCCATGAAAAGAAGGCCAATGTGTCTTCCAAATGAAAAAGAAAAGAAAAAGAAAAGAGAAAGAAAAGAAAAACAATGTAGCTTTGCCTTGAAACAGGAAACACGATCAGGGGTTTATGGCGAAAACAACTAAAGCGCACAGTGTCTAGCCCAGTGGTTGCAAGGAGCCACCGACTTAGTGTTTGCTACACGGGTGGATGGGTGAAGTTTAGAAAGTTGTAGGTGCTAGAGTCTAGAAATCATTCGGAGTCCGGGGTGAAACCTTAAGAGTTTGTGGTCGAAAGATCCTCATAGCTTAGTGCCCTAAACCTTAACTGGTTGGGAATCATCGATGAATCCCCGTTACAAGGACTTTGGTGAAGTCAATTCCTCGGCATTGCACCCTACAACACAAAAAGAATTGTGGAATAAGAGGTGGGTTCTGATCTATTTAGGTTGGTTAGTGGCCTAGGTGGAGGCAGTAGCTTAGTTTGGGGTGCGGTTGGCGGCTTGTTGTTGGCGTCAAACGAACACTTAGATTTTGGTGGAAGTTTACGGTTGATTCACCAAGATAGAGGCTCTTTTGATACTCAACTTTGTATGGCATTCATTCTCTCAAGATAGTTATTGGGCAAGGCTTTGATGATTCTTACTTAGGGTTAGGCATTACTCATTCACAACCTTTTTGAAATATAATTTTTGTGAACATAATTTTGATTTTGTTTTGTACTCTCTCTCTCTTTCTTTCTTTCATTGCTAAGGGACTAGCAATGTGTAGGTTGGAATGTGTGATTAGTGCTCAAAAAGTGCTATTTTGAACCCTGTTTATTACAGGTTTTGAGCACTTTTTGTGTACTAATCAATATAATTAACCCAATTTTTCGATAAGGTCCCTATTCTCTTGATCACATTTTGTGGCTAATTTTGTAGTTTTGCAAGTTATTTATCATAAAAATTGTTGAGTTAATCCAAATACGAAGAATTAGTCAAACTCGACATTGCGGAATCGGAGACCAGAAGGAAAGAAGAGCAGAAAATACAAAGAAAATGGAGCACAACAAAAATTTTGCAGGGTTGCGAAATTTTCGCAACCTGCGAAATTTGGTTCCTACGAGCACTATTCATCCTACAGCACTATTCACAATTCAGCCACTATTCACCTGTCCTACTTTTTGACACTGTGCCCTTTTGTTTCAATTTTTGTTTCTTCCCATTTTATCCGTTGTAATAGCTTTTGGTTTTGATATTTTTTGTAATTTCCCTTGACTCTGAGCATTATATAAAGCTCAGTCAAGCTCTTATAACAAGGAGTCAATCACTTCATGCAATAAAATTGTTGCGGGAAGCTTTCAGCGCTCCCGCCTCTTTCTTCTTCTCTCCCATTTTCTCTCATTTTCTTGGTAACCAAACACTCCCTTGAGGATGAAAACTTAGGGGATGCTCGGCTAAAGCCCCTCATCCTTGAAGAGGAGGGGGCTGGCTGGAGCCCTACGGTTGTGGGAGTAAACGCGGGTTCTCTCTTGTTTTTAGCGTGAGCATTTATTGGCATTTATGTTCACGTCTTTTAACTCTAGGTTTAAAGCCCATGTGATCACGTCTGTAGGCCCGATGCGCGAAATCTTTTAGGGTCAGGTGGATCTTTCATTAGATCCCACTTGTCATCAGGTAGTTATCATGTACGAGCCTCGGAGAGTGGAGTGAGTGTTAGATTCTCCACTTAGGGAGAACCACAAATGCTCGATAAATGCTTTCTATCAAAAGGAAAAGGTATTGAGGTTAGTTTTAAAGTTAAAAGCAGATCCGGTTCGGGAAATTACTATATGTCATCCTCCCAAGCGTGAAATAGGCAGGACCTCTATACGACCATATCGACCCGGCTAGCATTGATACTTGATTTCTTTTTCATAGTTTTATTTCATTTTATTTCACCTTACTTTCCAATATGTACACCATCAACCTGCCTTTTAACAAAACTCCTTAATCTAAGAGTGAGATTCACCATTTTGAAGCATCATAAAATCATTTTGTGCGAAGAAAGAGCTCATCCGTGTTTGATCCTAGAGCCAACATCTTTGCGTGGCCAAAATCTTCTGACCAGTAAGGCGGAATTTAGGTTATAAAATTTTGTTGCCCTCTTGTGCTTTGAATCACTACTCAATATCATTACTATTTGAACTACTATTATGATGATGAGATGACTAAAAAGAATTTTAATCTTAGATTCAATTCCTTAATATTCATGAAAATAATTTTTAATAAAAAATGGGTTAGAGAATTCAGCGAGAGTGAGATAAGCGGATCGTCAATGAGTAATAGTGTTTCACCACATCCTATCGATTCATAGCTCAACCATAAATTGGAAAACTGAGTTTGTCAAAGATGCATGGTAATATAGTTTGGATTTCTCCCTTAACCATACTTTTCATTGATTAAAAGTTCATATTCATTTATGAAACATGATTCTAATCAATTACTTGTAATTTGTAACCCTCTTTCTAAGATTTAAGTATTTTTTCTTTTCAGTACTTCATACCCAGATCTTAGGACTGGAGAATTCTTGCCCTCATAGACAGGATATTGCAAGCCTTCTCCAATTTGATTGACACCTCGTCTATTTACGATGAAAATTTCCATCTCCCCTTAATTAGTCTTCTTCAACACGGGATCATAATCAATTCAACGAGAAGAAGAGACCCAGCTGAGTGATTAAACTGATACTTCATTCAACTATCCTTAAATTACAAGTAAGTTGGTGATCTATTTGAAGTAGCCCATCATAGTTCTGTTGGTTCCTTAGTATTGAAAATACATCCTTACCCACAAAAGAACAGCTACATACTCTCGGGATTCTCCATCTACATGTCACTCAAGGGCCTCACCGGAAATTAGAGTAAGATCTGAGGACCTTGCTTGGGTACACGGTACTAGTACTGCGAGCAAATAAATTCAAGAACAATATCAATCAAATAAATTGAGAATTCTAATTAGGCGTTCTTCCACCTTGTGTATAAAAATGACTATCATCATTGACCCATTTCTAGAGAGCTCAACTTTTCAAAACCGGTTCACTCATATCAGTGACTAATTAATTAGGAAAATTCACTGAAATCATAAATGAACTCCAAAAACTTTCCATCCTCCATTTAAATTAGAGACGATATTAGAAAAGTGATTTTATAGAAACCAAATTCAGCTGAAGAAGTACTTCGATTCAATACCTAAATCCAAAAATAAAAAAGAATACTAACTAAAATCTACATTGAGAGCTCTACTAAAACTTTCTAATTAAAAGAAAATAAAGAAAAATAAAAGAAAAAAATAAAATATACAAGAGTTTCCAGCTACCCAGGGCGTCACGGAGTTCACGGAAGCTATGCATAGTGCCACTAAATGCTTCTAATTGCCAGACTTGTCATTGGCGCGCCCCATTAATTGCGTTGTGGATCTAAAATTCTGGCCCAAATTGGTCACTCGATCCCTCGCGACCTAGAAAGTTACGTAAATATGAGTTTGATCTTTTTCACTGGCCTCTGTCGTAGCATGCAATCTTCTGTCACAACCTGTTCTTTGAGCTCTTTCTTAGATTCTGTCGCGACAGACTTTTATAATGTTGCAACATAATTTTGGTGTAGCAGTCTTGTTCTTGTCGCAACAGGAATGTATTGTGTCGCGACACTAAACCTATTTACAACCAGCTTCTCATGTCCTTCTCCTTTTGGAGTCTGTCATGACATAATTTTCCTTGTCGCGACAAACATTTTCCTTTTTAGCATGTCAACTCTGTCGCGATAGGATTTCTTTGAGTCCTTAGCAATTTCTGTCGCGACATGAAACTTCTTGGTCGCGATAGACTTTTCTTCTCTGATTCTTGTCGCTTGTTGAGTTGTTTGTCGTGACATAGAAATCTTTGTTGCGACATGCTTGACTTGGCTAATCTTAGTTCTTCTTTTATTTTTGTCGCGACCTAATTTTATTCTATCGCGATAGAATTCTATCATTTCATAGCTTTTATTGTCGCAACATAAAATTTCTCTGTCAATGCCGAGGAGATTACGCCTTCAATTCTTTACTATGTGACATGAGTTTTTTCTTTATGCGCCATTCTTTTTTGTGTGCTCTTCAACTCCTTATCACGACAAAGAATTCACCTCAGCCATGTTTGTTGTGTGTGAAATAATCATTGTCGTATGAGATTTTATCGCTCTTAGTTGTGAATTCTTAATGTTATGTCACGATAGGATTTTCTTTGTTGCGATAGAAATTCCTCCTTGAGCTGGCTTGATTCTGAAAATTTTGTCACAACATAAAAAAGCCACTTGTCTTAGTTGACTTGTGTTGTATTCTTGGCAATTTTCTATCATGACAGAATTGTCTTTTGTTGCGACAGAGTTCCTCTGTTAGTCTTCAACTTTTTATGTTACGACAGAGGAAATATTGTCGCGACACAGCTCCTTTGCTCTTTGCCTTGATTATTGTCGCGACATAGTTAAGGACTGTCGTGACAATCTTCTTTCTGCGTGCTGCTTTGCTTGTGTGTGACATAGAACTCTTTGTCGCAGCAGAATTCTATTTACGCTAAAAGTTTTATCCTGAACTTTGTTGCGACATATAGGCGCTAGATGACATGGTTTCTTTTGGCCTGCTTGAAATTGTGCCGCGACATACAAAAACTATGTCGCGATAGATACTGCTGCAGTTTCCATTTTTTTCACTTCTTTTCTACTTGTTTTCTCTCATTTTTCAATTAATATCTGCAAAACACAAAGTTGGTGAATGTTCCATAATTTGGCATTCAAATAGAGCTGAAACTATTAAAAACATGCCAGAAAAATGGATTAAAACTATATGAGTTTAAGACTCATCACTTCCACATCGAAAACAACCCCCAGTTATCGGTCTGCTAGTACCAGAATCATATTTGTGGCAATGTGGGCCTTCAAGTCTTTCCACTTGTTTGGTTGAAGTGCTCCTACGAGAACCTAGTATCGTTGTAGGTCCATGCCTTCTACCTCTAGTAGCAGAACTATGTACTGATTCAATTTGAGACTTTCTAGTTCTTTTACCTGAGGAGGAACTACCCCTGGAGAACTTTCTCTCTTGTTTTTTCTTTCAGGCTCATCATTTTGATTTCTCAATTTTATAGCAAAAACACACCGGCTGCTGAAATTTCACCACTTGCAATGATGTATCAACCGTAAGGTACCTTTTTATATACTTCTTTAAGCCATCCTCAAACTGTCTACATTGGAAGGTTTCAATAAGAACGGGTTCTAGTGCATACTTATTAAGGCGGCTAAACTCTTTCTCATACTCCGCCATTGTCAAATACCTTTGTTTCAAATTCAGGAATTGCTTCCATTTGGTATCTCTATAATCATTGGTGACATACTTAAAGTGCGAACTCTTGAACAAAGAGAATACCATGTAATTAGGTACCTTAGAAGCGTTAAGTTTCTTGAACTTAACTACACCAATCATAAGTTGCACCTTGCACAAGTGATACCGCACATTTGGCCATTTGATTAAGGGGACATTTCACTTTGTCCAAAGCCCTTTGAAGTTTCTCAAGCCAAAATTTAGCTTTATCAGACTCTTCCAAACTTGTACCATGGAATTCTTCTACTCCATGCTTTCTTACCGAATCAATTGGAGCTCTAATGGCCATAAGTCGATCTCAGACTCTTGGCATATCCTAAGAAATTTTTAATAACGCTTCAGTTGACACATGTTCACTTCTAGCGGCTTTCAAGGGCCAGGGGCTGTGGACCGATCTTTGAATTAAAGCTTTATTTTTCCTCAGGTGTCTTGGGAGTCGTTCCATCTTATTTACTATATATAAAAAAACAAAACCAAGGACATCAGCATTAGGCTTACTATGTAGGTACATTTTTAACCTAATAATTTTCCAGAAATGCCTAAACCTAGGCTCTAATACCACTAAACTTAACGCTCCTTCCCTTGTCTTCGATAAGCAAGGGGACGTCACACAGAGTAAAGATTTGTTAACCTGATTTTCTGGCATTATTTGGGACCCTTTCAAGAATAGATTCATAAATGACATAAAGTTGTTTCAAAGCGAAGTATGAGAATTCTGAACTCACAATTATAACTTATGGAACCACCACTACAATGGTGTTTAAAATTTCCTGTACAAATATGCTTGAGTCTTTAACAACTTATATACTTACTAGTTTTGCTAAAACAAAATATTACATATATATACTTATAACGAATGAAACACCCCTGCTAAGCATATAGCTTAGTGGGAAAAACAAGATAACATATATATATATATATATATATATATATATATATATATATATATATATATATATATATATATATATATAACATGTATGACATAAATGACATATATATTAAACACATTAATCATAATTTTCGGTATGTAAACACGTATAATTAGTTTCACATATCATATTATTCATCTCTCCGATAGGAGTCCTTATTAGAAATTTCATAACATAAGGTACCCGTAGGAACACTACAATACAGAACAGAGATATGCCTTAGCATCCGAGCTAATTACATTTGTGTTTATATTATTCATTATTCAGATGCACATCATATAAGTATTTGCCTGCATAGACCCGATGCTTGATGAATAAGAGGGATGCGGCCTGATAGATACCGAGATTAATACGGTATAATAATGAACATAAGTGCGAGCATTGAGCATCTGTCGCAACGATAAACCCGGGGTGTCGTAGCCATGCGAGAAGTGTCGTGGCAAGCTGAGACGAGGGCGGTGCTTGTCACGAAACGAAGTGTTGGGTAGCATTAGAAGTCTTAGAAGCACTAAACATATGTGTCTATTCATTCACTATCCGATCTTAGGCAGGCACTACAAATTATATCGCAGTTGAGCATTTCATGTAGATCTTACCAATATCCATGTTATACGCTTGGTCAATTCTTAGACGTGCTTTCCTCATTCACATTGAATCGTCCATATCATACATTTTATTTACTAATTAATACTTGTATAAGCATATACATGCGCCCCGAAAAACCACTGGATTTTTATAATAAAAATTATTATATATTAGGGTATAAGTTGACCCAACTTGGGTATTTTAAATTGTTAAATGAATATTGATTAAATGATTATATGGCTAAAAGCCAAATGCAAATATTATATGCTAAATGAGAAATTGATTGAACCCGGAAATAAACCCAAGTGTAAAAAGGGAAAATTTGGAATTGGTAAAATGAGGACCTAAGGGTCAAGAATAGAATGAGCTTAAATGCTAAAGTAAATTAAATGATAAATGAAAGTGAAATGAAGACCAAAAAGGAGAAAAAACATGAGAAATGGAATTTGTGTGTAGGCCAAACATGGCCTTACACTTAAATGGGGTTTAAAGACCAAATTTTGGTCTAGGGAGCTCATTCTTGAACAAATCCCGTTTTTGGAGAAGAGAGGATAAGGGAGAGAGAGCTAGAGAGCGAGAAGGGTCGAGCTTTGGGTGGGATTGTTTCCCATTTATTGCTTCCTAGAGATCAAAGCGACCTACAGAGTGAAGATTTGGAAGAGATTTAAGGTAGAAATCAAACCTAACTTTCCTCTTTGTGATTTTTTTGATTTGGGGAAAAGCCTAACCTTGGGTAAAGGGTTTATTGGTTCTAACCCACTTTTGGAGTTGTTTAAGTTGGATTCCATGGTGGGTTATGATATACCTTGAGTTTAAAGGGAAGTAATTTTGGAGTTTTGTGGGTGAGAAATGGCAAAATCGCCATTTGCAGGCGAACCCCGCACAGTAGTGCCGGTACCAAAGTGCGTATCGGTGCCATGCTTACGGAAATGGTACCGGTACCAAAAGTTGGGGTGCAATTGCCCCTTGACGATGAAGGGTGAATGCAGGTACCAATCAAAGTGAAATCTGGTACCGATCAAAACATGTCGATACCGATCAAAGTGGTACCGGTACCGATGCTCCCAGCCACCCTATTTTTGCACACTTTGCACTATTAAGTCCCGTATTCGTACATCGATTGTTTAGAAACCCTAATAAAAGATTAATAGGGGTTCAAATAAGAATGAAACTAAGTGAAAAATGCATCATACCTCAGCCTCGATAGACGAGGGCGGACTTAGTGTCTTAACCCAAAGCGGGTGTGGGGAATTTAATTGTCATTCACAAAATGTATAATAATTGTTTATCCACTAAAGTGGCATAATTATTGACTAGGGATGGTGGGGACCACCTAACCTAGGACCGAGATCGAGAGGGAAGAAGACGAGGAAGCTAGACGACAGGTTAGTTCTTGGTTTCTATTAGATTCAAGTATTGTTAGTTCTTTGTTCCCTTGTAATCATGTTCGGTTTCAAGTGTTTTGGTAGTTTACCAAATAAATCTGAAATAATTGTATGGAATATGCATACTTGATTGAAGGTAATCACGAAATGTCATAATGTTTGAAATAGAAATTGGGATGAATTGTCAAATATTTGCTTGTGTGCATTTATTTGAATTGCAAATGATATTGTCATATTGTGACATAATGAATTGAAGTGAATTTGGAAATGTGATATTTGAAATGTTTGACAATTAATTGCATGTGAGTGATTAATTCCATTGTAAACTAATTGGTTAATTCTTGACATCTTGAATTGAATCGATATACCGAATGACCAACATGGTGGGATGCAATCGGCATCAAATCATGATGGTGTGAAACCTTATCAAAATGTCCCTTGACCAGGATGCACCAGGTGGCATCCCGGAATCATGTGTGCGTATGATTTTTAAATGACCACTTGGCAGGGATCTTGTGCGTCAGGTCGTGAATGTGAATTGTATAGACAAAGTGAAATAACAAACTTTTATGAGTGTAAATGGGATTTGTAAACTAAATACATCCTTGGGAGTGTATGTTTGAATCTCATGATTTAAGTAAATTAAAGCATGTGAAAATGAACATTTTGATATGATCAATGATTTGTAAAGTGAAAGCATGTGAAAATGAATAAGCATGAGTATAGTTTGATATAAAAGACATGGTTTTATGATAAATGCATGTAAATTGTTAAACTAAAAATTTGAATAGAAGCTGTATAGAACCACTAAGCATGAAAATGCTTAGGCGTATCGTTTTATCTAGCCTTTAGGTTTCGAGTAAGCAAGAAAGAAGCGAATCGAAGCGCGAGTCATAGAGAAATGTGGCGTATAAGTATATACTCAGTCATATGCATATCATTTATTTTGAGCATGTGATATTTTGTAGACAAAGGATGTCTAAAAATAGTGTTTGTATATCATTGTAAAGGGCATGATATATGTCATTTGTAAACGTATTGTATAAAGTAAATGTTTATGGGCCTACCATTTGAAATGCTTTCACGTAATTGAAAACTCTAAAATGAAATGACATAAATAAAATGTTTTTGATAAGATAAATGAAAACGGTCGAATGTAGGCTCACGATTCGGATCGTCGTTCGGTCGGGCGGGGATTGCCGCGACACTTTTGAAAAAAATAAATAAATAAAAGATTAAGCAGGCATCCACGAAAGCCGGTTCGGATTGCCAATCGAGTTGGGCCGGAAAAGGGGTGCTGATATCTTTCGACACTTTCTCTCACTTGTTGGATTATCAGTGTCTTAATTTCATACTTATCAATCACCTCAATCGGAGTCCTAACAAATGAGTAATGGTTTCTAAAATTAACTGAAGAAAGGGGGAAAACGGGGCTTCAGGTTCTCTAGGCGGACCTTTCTTGGGGCGAGTGGGGCGGGGCGTCGGGCTGAGTGAGTGTCACATGTTGCCATTTTTCGTAGGACAATTTCAAACCCAAAACAAAATCAAATCAAAACAACTCTTACGCCTAACTAAAACCAACAAACAAACCATAAATAATGGAAGAGTTAGGATTTTTCCTAACCTTGATGTCTTAAAAGCTTCAACCTAACTTCCTTTTTCTTCATTTTCTTCTCTTATTCATTTTCTTCATTTTCTTCTCTTTACATTGACTAATAGAGCCCCAAACAAAAGGAGAAAAAGCAAACCAAAGCTAGTTTATTCTCCGCATTGTAAGCGCAGTACCTGAGTGAGAGAAATGGAGAATTCCCTATCCACCAGAAGACAAATTGTTGTCTTAATGGGATTTGGCCAAACTTTTCCTTTTGCTATTTAGTCCCCCTCTTTATTCAATTTGAAACTAACTTATCCACAATTCCAAATAACCTACTAATCTTTTAACTTAATGTCCCATAAGACCTTAATTTGACAAATTCTCATTAGTCTCTTTACTTTAATTATTACGATTATATCCCTTTTTTTTCCACACTTAACTATTAAATTTCTGACAAACACAATTCAATTTCTATTATACTCTAAACATGTCACAAAATTAATAAGATATAATTTGGGGTGTTACATATTATACATGATTTAGGTATAATATTTTAGGGTTCATAATATGTTTATGATATTATTAGACTATAAACATGTGATTAGGCCATAAAAAATTCTTGACATTTACACAATAGTTCAACTTCTAAATTGAATTCTTATACATGACATGACATGAGACCTTTGGATACTCTATATATCTAGTAAGTTTATTCTATATTTAAAAGACTTATAATTATTAAAAATTTCAAAAAAAATTTAAAATGTCAAAAATCAATTTCATACTTTTGTTGCTTGTTAGCTTAAGTAAAATTAGTTCAATAATTAATCTAAATAATGCTAAATATTTTCACTTTTTCAAATAAAAATAGATGAATAATTTTTACTTGATTTTCAATTTTGTCAAACATAACTATATTTTAAATATTTATAAACATGAGGAAGGACTTCATTGAGTACCATGAATTAATGCAAATTTTAGTGCTTGTTTGGTTTTGATTTTAGAAAACAGTTTTTAAAAATTCAAAAATCACAATTTTGATGTTTTTAAAAACTGTTTTTATCATTTGAATTTAGTGTTTATGTTTTCATTAAAAAAAAAAACCTCGTAACCGTATTCCCTATATTTTCTTTGTGTAACTTTATTTTTCGTAACATCAAAGCAGGTTTTGAAAACATGCTGAAACCTTGTATAATAATCGGAATTTAGAATATCAAATAGAAATATCAATAAAACAAAAATCAATGATTAATTTAACACGTCTAGAATTCCCAACTCTTACCATTATCAAATCAATTGTGGCATGTCACTCACATACATAATTCCAAAAAATAATATCAATATCATAAAACTGAGACGTAACAAAAATTTCCTCATTCTACTCATTGGAATATTCAGTGATCAACAAAATCTAAATTCATACTTATTATAACTGAGGTTTTTTTTATAACTTTTTATAACTTTTATTTATTTATTTTTAAATTATTTAAAGACTTTAAAATGAGAAAAGGAGCTGGAAAGTAAAAAACAGACGACAGAGTAGAAGGAGAAAGCCCGTTAATTTTTATTAAGTTTTTCTTTTTTTTTACACTGTGACGAACGCATGGATAGGAAAACAGGTTCAGTCCGACTTAAAACTCCAAATAAACAACGGCAAAACGAAGAAAAAAACCATCAAACAAGGGCGTCTTTGGCTCTTTCACGGCGACGCTTTTCCTTCTTCTTCGATCCCTCCGCCTCCCACGTTTCTCCGCTTCTCTCGCCGTATTTCTATACTTAGACCCAGTACGTGCCCTTTTCTTTGCCCTAGGTGGAATTCATAATCAATCTAATTACACCTTTCTTGATTCTTGTTTTCCGCTCTACTTCTTATTTTTGTTTGATTCTATTTTTCTTTGTTTTGATCTTATTGGTTTTCGTGATCCGGGTATTGATGATTCCAATCTTAGTATGGTTGGTTGATGTTGTTGTTATTACTATTTGGGTGTTTGATTTTAGTCGTGCTTCTGGAATTGGTTTTATTGGAGCTGTATTAGTTTTTATTGTTTTTGTTTGGTTATGGCTGGTATTGGGGTTGTTTTCTGTTTCTGGGAGGTGGGTTTTCTTTCTTTTACTTGGTTGTGGTGTGGCGGAGACGAATTTGATGCGGCCATATGTGGGTAGAAAATGGTTTCCACGTTGGATGTGTGGTTAGCTCACTTCTTCAGGCTGGCCTAGTGGATGGCCATTTGTGAAGGCAACGAGGAGATATGATTAGTGGGCTGGTTCAGGCGGGTCTGGAGGTGAGCAGGTGTGGCGTTATATAATTTTGAGATTTTTTGGCGAGGAATTTTTTGAAGGAGAAGTAGACAGACGTTGTGCTCTTAAAATTTTTGTAAAATAGTAGCTGAGAGTGATGGTAATGGTGATGATGGGAGTACGGATAGCAGTTATCATGCATGGCAGCTTGGAATCCTTGGAAAGTAGAATAATTAGTTCTCATATAAGCAATTCAAATTTAAATAAATTTACGGTCTGCATATGTAGTTGGCTTCTTTTTTCCTATGAAGAAACATGATGTAATTGTTAGGCCCTTGCTCGGGTGGTAACAGAGCAGGATGGCAGTTGGGGTTTGGTCTAGGTTCCAAATTTTCTGCTGTTCCGCTAATGTGTATGATTCGAAATTTCCTTTAATTTTCATGTGAGTTTTTCTGGCCATTAAACAGAGACCTTTTTCTTCTTTGTGAATTTTCTTATGATCAGATTTCTCTGGTTATTTTGTAAATGGTTTAATTGTGAATTTCTTTTTATGGCTGTGGTGGAATTTCGTTTATATGCAGCTTGGTATTCTTCTCTTTTGGTGGAAATAAAACATGTGAAACGTTCTTACATAGTTCATCCTCATGTTACATGCTTCAAACTTAATAAAATAGATTGGTATGGATGTTGAAGTAATCGATGTGGAAGAGAGAGGAAACATGGATCCATGCTGTGGTAGATGATAACGGTGATGCTGAAGCAAATGAAAGTGGAGAAATAAATACGGCTGAAAATTCTACAGCACAGGATGAGGATGGGTTTGCTGAGCCGCATGTAGGTATGGAATTTGATTCTGAAGATGCTGCCAGAACTTTCTATGATGATTATGCCAGACGCTTGGGTTTTACTACCAAAGCTGGTCATTGTACTCGTTCTAAACCTGATGGAATGGTTATCGCTCGGGAATTTGTATGTGGCAGAGAAGGTTTGAAAAGAAGGCATGCTGATAGTTGTGATGCGATGCTTAAAATAGAGCTAAAAGGTCAAGGAAAGTGGGTTGTGACAGAATTTGAAAAGGAGCACACTCATTCCATGGTGAGTCCCAGCAAGGTGCATTACCTTCGACCCACTTGAGCATTTTGCTAGTACTGCAAGAACATGGCTGAAACGCCTGGGAGAGTTGTTCCCAGTGGCGTTATGTATGTGTCCATGGGCCGGAAACGTGTTTCTATAGACCTGTCGTGGAGTTAGAAGTACTTTGCCAACCAGGAAACCGTCGTCCAAATAAGAATGCTGGGTCCATTATGCTATGCTGCTGAACCTTCAAATCGGAAAAGGGCGTTAGGAAGGGATGCACAGAATCTGCTAGATTATTTCAAGAAAATACAGGCTGAAAATCCTGGGTTTTTTGCTGCAATTCAGCAGTAGAAATAACCACATGGCTAACGTATTCTGGGCAGATGCTACAGATCCCCGACTAGCCGCAGTCATTTTTGGTGACACTATTTTCAGATACAATGTACAGTGAACCAGTGCAGAGTACCATTTGCTCCTTTCACAGGGGTTAATAATCATGGTCAGACAATTTTGTTTGGCTGTACTTTTCTTCTTGATGATTCTGAGGCCTCCTTTGTTTGGCTATTTCAAAAACATTTCCTGCAATGAATGATCTCCTTCCTGTCTCTATAACCACTGATCAAGGCAGATATACAATCAGCAAATTTGCTCAGGTTTTTCCTGAAGTCCGCCACTGTATTAGCAAATGGCATGTTTTAAGAGAAGGCCAGGAAAGGTTGGCACATGTATGTCATGCTCATCCTAATTTCCAGCTGGAACTGTATAATTGTATTAACTCAACTGAAACAATTGAGGAGTTTGAGTCATCCTGGGATTCGATACTTGATAAATATGATCTCAGGCTAAATGATTGGCTTCAATCATTATATAGCATTCGAACACAATGGGTCCCAGTGTATTTTCGGGATTCCTTCTTTGCTTCAATTTCTCCTAACCAAGGATTTGAGGGCTCCTTTTTCGATGGTTATGTGAATCAACAAACCACATTACCAGTGTTCTTTAGGCAGTATGAGAGAGCCTTGGAGGGTGTAGTTCGAAAGAAATAAGTCGGTTGATACCATGTGCACATTACCCCGGTGTTGAGGACCCCATCACCTATGGAGAAACAAGCAGCAAATCTCTATACAAGGAAAATATTTTCAAAATTTCAAGAAGAGCTAGTTGAAACTTTTGTTTATACTGCAAATAGGATTGATGGTGATGGAGCTATCAGCACATACAGGGTTGCAAAATTTGAGGATGACCACAAGGCATATATTGTCACATTGAACATTCCAGAAATGAGAGCAAGCTGTAGCTGCCAAATGTTTGAGTATTCAGGCATTCTCTGTAGACACGTTTTGACAGTCTTCACTGTAACAAATGTACTTACCCTGCCATCTCATTACATCTTGAAACGGTGGACAAGAAATGCTAAAAGTGGCGTTGGATTAGATGACCGTGGTGGTGAATTACATGGTCAGGAGTTGTTGACCTCCCGGTACAACAATTTATGTCGGGAAGCGATCAAATATGCAGAAGAAGGTGCAATAGCTGTAGAGACGTATAATGCAGCGATGGTTGCTCTTAAAGAAGGAGGGAAGAAGGTTGCAGTTGTGAAGAAAAATGTCGCAAAAGTTGCGCCTCCTAGCACTCAGGTTAGTGGGGTTGGTTATGATGACAAGAAGACTGCTGCATCGGCTTCAGATATGACACCATTATTATGGCCACGACAAGATGAAGTAATAAAGCGCTTTAATCTTAATGATGCTGGTGTTCCTGCTCAACCAGTTACTGATTTGAATCTGCCACGCATGGCCCCTGTGTCTCTTCACCGTGATGATGGTCCTTCTGAAAACATGGTATTAAAGAGATATGTTCCATTGTGTTTTTGTTGTTCCATATAATAACATCTGATTCTAAGTAGGGAAGCTAGTTGTTGACTTTTCTTCTTCACATTCTTCATTCAACAGATGGTTCTTCCTTGCCTGGGAAATCAATGACATGGGTAATGGAGAATAAGAATTCGACACCAGGGGAATGATTGCTGTCATCAACTTGAAGGTATGTATGTAATCTTCAAGTGTGATTGTCACTTACTACTGCTGCTTCTTACTTTATTTTTTCCATTTTTTGGAGTTATGTAAACGTAATTGCTTAAATTTTCTCTCTTCCTTGTGTTGATGTGACATTTTTATGTGCTATACAAAGCTGAAGCCTTAAATACAAGTGGCACTGGTGCATCATAAACTAGTTATAGTGACCCAGAGATCAGCATAAACCTTTCCTTTTTTATGTTCTCTTTCTACTTATTCAACAACTGATACCTAGCTTTTCCCCTGCCTTTTATGTGTTTTTCTATTGCAGTTGCAAGACTATAGTAAGACTCCATCAGGAGGTGAAGTCAGTTTCAGCTCTCCAAGGTCACATTGGAACCCATGTTAAGGTCTATGGCCTGCATTTAGTGAGCAGCTTTTCAACACACCAGCAAATAGTTGCTGTCATCAATCTGAAGGTCTGTGAATACAACTTCTAAACCTGTCTCATAAAATGTCCTGTTCATTTGATGAACCCTCTTGGCAGGTGGTTTTTTTTTGGAGTTGATTCTCCATATTCATATTGCAAAATTTGATGAACTTTGTGTGCATGTGTGTGTGTGTATCAGATCTTACATGAAAACAAGCATAACCTCTCTTTCATGTTTTCTAGAATATATTACCTAGTGAGAGGCGATCTCGCATTTTCACCAAGAAGGAATAATGTTTGGTGCATTGGGCATTCCAAAAGGTGGTTGAGGTGAAACATCTATAGGTTTTTTTTGGTTATAACATACAAATTTCGAGTACTATGCTTTTGACTTTGTGACTATTTGTAGGAAATTCAAGAATAAAAATATCTCAATTGAGGCTCAGCATTTTCTATGGATAGTAAAACATTTGGTATCGTACTTGTAGGCTTTTCTTTTAGATTATATGTGTGTGTGTGTGTGGATGAAAGCAAATCTAAAATGCCAGTTTGAGGTTTGTGAAAAGAAAAATAACTCTTTGATTTTCATTGATTAGCAAAGTGGGGGAACATACATATTTATACTCTAAGTGTTAGAGCATATAAAGGAAACAAAGTTAGAGTCTAATTAGGAGACTAAAGAGAAAAGGAAAGAAGGAAAATATTCCTAAATGGATTGGGAAACTAATCCTTAACACTCCCCCTCAAGTTAGAGCATATAGGTCAAATGAGTTACACATGTACTTAATCCTAATGCACCAAGCTTGTAAGACATGTACCAAGCTGGAGCATATAGGTCAAATGAGTTACACGTAGATCTAGGGTCGTTGGTGTTATCGAAGTGAGACATGGCCATAATATGTGTCGCTGGAATTGACTACACGGCGAGTTGATGTGAGACCACAGTGAGACATGACCATAAGATGTATTGCTGGAATTGACTATACGGCAAGTCGATGTAGTCGGGTAAGACAAGGTCATAGATGGGTTGTCGGAATTGATTCAAACGAGGAGTTGATGGGACGAAAAAGGGCTTGCGAATGGCATTGGAAAGTAGATTGCCGGAAAAGTTTCGTCATAGAAGGTCTGCAGGAGAAGGTTCGCGAGAAAAGGTCAATCGGAGAAGGTCTGACAAAAGTGGCCGGAAAAGTTGCTTTGATACCATGTGAAGAGAAAAATAACTATTTGATTTTCATTGATTAACAAAGTGAGGGAACATACATATTTAAACTCCAAGTGTTAGAGTAAATAAAGGAAACAAAGTTAGAGTCTAATTATGAGACTAAAGAGAAAAGGAAAAGATTCCTAAATGGATTCGGAAACTAATCCTTAACAAGGTTCAAGTGGATGAGTTTTTGTGAGTGAAACTTTTTGAGGTGAGATTTGGTTTGTGCATGGGTGGGTTTGGGGTGAGGGGACGAGCCTTAATGATTTAAAATGTCCTTTCAAAACTTATTCCCATTGATGAAAATGTTTTGAAATACAAGGAAATGATGGAAAAGTTTTAAGATACATGTTCATCAAAACTTATTTTGTTTAAAGACCCAGGTGACCATGATGAATTGAAGAAAAGATATTAGAGTGTGGAAATATTATGTTGGAACTTTGTGCCGAGGATGATGACCGGGATTGTTGATGGGGGTTTCTTGAAGGACTTTCAGGGACAATGCCAGATGGGGGGGGGGGGGGGGGGGGATAAGGAGATGTCATTGCAGTTTTATGCAGATGACGCCACTGCTTTTTTGTGGTTGATATTGATTAGTTAAAATACCATAAATTTATTTTTCTTTTCTTTGAAGCAGTTTAAGGTTTGGAAGCTAACTTGGATGAACATGAGTTGACTTCAACAGGGTTAGGGCTGAATATGGATGGTTTCTACACTGTGAGGAGGGAGAAGATAATTGCAAATTGATGTTGTCTGTACAATGGAGACAGAGTGTGCTTGGGTCATTCTCGTTGCTCAATGGTTAAGAACCTGTGAGCTTTGATTTTAATTCTATTACATGTGTGAGTTGGATGTTTTGTCTGATATGAGGATGGGCTTTGCTGGTTGGCATCAGAAGTATGTGGATAGGAGAAGAGAAGTGCGGAGGACAAGTCATTCATGCATGGTGTGGTGCAATTGGATGGATTGTGATAGGAAAACCTTTGAGGGCTAGCTGATCTTGTTTGGGAATTTAACAGAGAGGTGAAGCTGAATAGTAGGAGATCCTTGTCGTTCATTGAGGTGACAGGTCTTAGCAGAATGTACTTCATGATGCTTAGTTATGAGCGGTTGTGCCTTTTGTGCCTCTTTATATATGATCTTTATTTAATGCCTTCGGAAGAAAGGATTCATTGATTAGCAGAGGACATTTTTCTTTGAGAGACATACCTTCTACTGTCTTGTAGGATTTAATATTTTTCCCCTGGTGAGCAGAAGTGAGGCATCTAATTGTTCAGTATTTTCTTAGGATTGTGGGATTGAACTTGAAATATTGGAAGCCAGCAACACTTGTTGGTAGAGGCGGGAATTTTCATGAAACTATATCTGCTGTTATTAATAATGCTTGTTTCAGTTTGCCTATCAAAATAAAAATAAAAAATGAAACTACATCTGCTGTTGGTTTGGCTTGGCCAGCCTCAACCAATAAAAGAACACTATCTTGGTTAAGTTCTAAAAGGAGAAGCTGGTTCAGGTCATCTGGACTTGCCTTTGCATAAGTGGAAATCTTAATATTTGTGGGTGAATATTATCACTCATTCTCATTTCAACTTATTTTTGCTTTATTAAAATAGTTCTCTTTTCTACTTATTTTTGCTTTATTAAATTTTTTTTCTGTTTCTTGTAGAGCGAAGGAAAGAATTGGAAAAAAATTTCTTATCATTTTTCATTGATCCCCATTATGAATATATATATAAAAGCCAATCTAACATTCCTAATAGATTACAACTCTATAAGACAAGTTTCCTAATCGGTTACAACTTTATATGTAAAGTAGATATATGCTATAACACTCCCTCTCAAGTTAGAGCATATATGTTAATCATGTCTAATTTGTTACATAGATAACTAACTTTTAGTCCTCACTTAGGGCGCTGTGAAGATATCAGCACGGTGTTTCTCAGTCTTCACATATCACAGTAGAAATCGGGTTAAGTTGTATTTTCTTCACAGGCAAGTAACAATCTCTCATTACATGCTTAGTTCGTTCATGGAATGCAGTTAGAAGCAATATGAAGGCGATCCCGGTTGTCACACGATGTTTTGCTAAATTTGACGGCTGTCTTTAACTTTTTTTTTTTTTTTTTGATTGATTGTTATCTTAATGCTAACTTCCATTAAGAGTTGATGAAGCCACATGATCTCGCATACGGACTGTGTCATTACTCTATATTCAGCCTCTTCACTAGATTGAGAGACAACGCTCATTTGCTCTTGCATGAGGCTAAATTCCTCCCAACAAATAACGGTACCCAGTGAACTCTTGTTCTCCTTAGATCCTACAATCACAAATCGAGAAAAGCACTCAATTCTGTTATGCCCATGATTATTGTATAAAATACCACGTCCTAGGGTTCCTTTTAAGTAACATAGGAGAATTTGTTCTCTGGTGCCAATGATCAACCGTTGGAGAGAAGACATATCTTTGGCATACAACGGCTAGCAGTATGTAATATCAAGGCGTGTTCTTTCGTAAAGTAGTTCGACTTTCTAACAGGACTTCCTATATCTCTCGAGATGCTTGAAATGATTAGCGCCTGCAGTAAGATGTGACTTTTCTTAATCTGAGGAATGACATGACTTTGCTCCCAATTTTCCTATTTCAGACAATAGATTCAACACATATTTCCTTTGAGATAAGAAGATTCCACGTTTTCTTTTCATAACTTCAATGCCCAAAAAGTATTTTAGCATCCTTAAGTCCTTTGTGTGGAATTGGCCATGAAGAAAGGACTTGAGTGAAGATATACCTGCCATATCATTTCCAGTAATGACAATATCATCAACATACACAACTAACAAGATGATACCTGCTTGAGAATTTATGTAGAAAACAGAATGATCAGATTTGCTCTTTTGCATGCCGATGTCTCCAATCCTTCAGATTTGCCAAACCATGCGTGGACTGTTTTGAAGCGTTTAATGATTTGCGGAGACCCGTGAGCTCGATCGATCTGCACTTTGAGCAACAAAGCGGGGGTTCTTATATAGAAACTATTAGAATGAAGGGAAGGAAGGCGGGTTCAGTGAGATCAGTGCAGTTGACGGCGTACCTGGCTGTTGGCGAATCAGCAACCGCCAGAAATATTAGAATAATCTACCCACATCAAGTTTGCAGGTGTTGCCGGCTTTGCTTAACAAAGCGAGCTTTCAGGCAGGCAAATATCCGCCGGGGATTAACCTTCACGCAAGCGTCAATGATGACTGATGACTTTCTTGTGAGTAAGCGAACGAGTCACAGTACCATTATTAGTCAAAGCATCCGTGCCATACATCGCCTTTTCGCCCGACGGGGTGAGCGAGGGCTTGATTTACTGCTGTGACAACGAAATAGAGAGTTGAGAATGCGATTAAAGAAACGAGACTATGATGATAAGTGGTCATAAAGCAAAAGGAGAAAATTTGATGGCGCACTAACGTTTACCTTTATAAAGAGCAATGGGGAGATCGTCGAGGCGGATCGATGTGAAGCGGAGTTGGTGGAGGGTTCGGGGCTGGGGAGTGATGGCGCCAGAGTGTGGGCCAGGAGTGATGGGAAGCCCCCCCGACGGAGGAGCACAAAGCGGAGTTGGTGAAGCATGAGTATAAACGAGCAAATCGTCATCCACCCCCTGATTAGTGTGGATCGGGTCTTGAGAAAAAGAAGCATTCTCAAGAAAAGTAACACGAGCAGAAACTAGGTACCTACGAAGACTAGGACAATAACACCTATACCCTTTTCGAACCGGAGAGTAATCAAGGAAGATACACTTCAATGACTTAAGATCGAGTTTAGACACATGTGGACGAACATCTCGAACAAAACAAGTACGCCTAAATACTTGAGGCTCAATGAGAAACAGAGGTTTATTTGCAGAAAGGATGTGATACGGAGTGCCCAAATTCAAGACTGAGGAAGGCATCCGGTTAATCAAAAAGCAAGTAGTGGAAACAACGCCGACTTTAAATGCTTAGGCTTTGCATTTGAAATAATAAAGCTTTGTTAGTTTCAAGGAGATATGCATTAACTACTCTCCAGCCATTCAGATTACGAGAAGGAGTATCGACCACGGGAAGTGCAATGAAGGATGTCATTTTGAAGCATGAATGATTGAAACTGTTTTGAGATATATTCTTTAGCATTATCACTTCTCAAACTTTGAACATAAACATGAAATTGAGTGCGTATCTCAGCATAAAAAGGCACTAAAATGAGAAAATAACTCAGAACGGTTTTTCATTAGATATTACCTAGTGGTTCGTGAATAATCATCAACAAAAGTGACAAAGTATTGAAACTGAGTAGGGGACACAATTGGTCATGGACCCCACACATATGAATGAACTAGATAAATGGGCACTAGCTCGTTTATTGACCACTAGGACTAGAATGAAGGCGATGATCTTGCGCAAATTGACAAGACTGCGCAATCTAAGGACGACACACTTGAAAATTGTAGACCTGACTTTTCAACAAGGGGGAAGAGGGATGACCCAATTGACATTGCATCTCAGATGGTGTAGTAACTCTATGAAACAAGCGATGACTCTTGATGCTTTGCATGATCAAGAATGTAAGAGACCCACTAGACTAAGTATCGCCTAAATGTCTGGCAGTCGCCAAGATCTCGAAAGAGACAAAAATCGGGGAAGAATGAGATATAGCATTTAAGTGCTCAAGTTAATTTGCTCACATAAATCAAATTAAAGAGAAGTAGGTAAGGCTGAGAGCGAGATGGCAAAGGGAGAGATGGAGTGGGAAAATTGTGTGACGAGAGACACATGGCGCGACCTAGGGTGACGGAGAAGTTGAAGGATGTGATTGAAGGTGAGAATAATTAAATTACACATCGTGCTTGATTTGTGGCTCTGGGAGTGTGACCACATTGAAGGGAAGAAGAAGAGACAAGGCATTTATTCGAGTTACGACTTAACAATACTTGATGAGTCGAGTAGATGGGGACTTCAATGATTCTGATACAAGTGGGAACTGGCTAATCGTCTGTAGTAGAAATGAGCGGCTAATCAGATGCCTCATTGAGTGGAAGCTACGGGGAGTAGACGAAGTCTGGATGACTTGCCGCTTCTTACAATCTCGTATCACATGTCCAGACTTATGACAATAATAACAAACAACTCCTCCAGAGCTTGTCCCTTTAGAGCTACCGCTTGGACCACTATTTCTATATTGTTGCTTTTCTGATTCACCAATGTTCCGACCAATAAAGGCACTGCTTATCTAAGCAGAAGGAGGAGTAGATGAGGTCTACTAAATACGGGTATCACATTGGAATGATTCTTGGAAGATGAGATCTGGAGTGGGACAGAACAGCCTTCTGGGAATCATCTAGAAGGGAGTGCGGCTAGGAAACCCATCACTGCCATCTTTTCTTGTTGATCTTACAAAAGTTAACATCTGGACTAAATGGTAGTAGTGTATTAAATTCCTCATGTCTTTTTATAGTCCATGAAGAGTTCCGTGAGGGATCGATCTTGTTTCTCAGTGCGATAAAAGGCTTTACATACATCAAACATGCGAGAAATATTCCCGCTGAATACACAAATTCAAATATTAATTTAGTTCGCTTACTTATGTGGCAGTGATTAATGAGGGTGAGTACTTTGCCGTCAATGGAATTACGAATTTTTAGGAAGAGATGGGCATCATTCTCTAGCCATCGTTCTTTCGAATCATCCGTAGGAGGGTCCTTTTCAAGATGATTGACCAAACGAATACTCCTCAAGTAGAGACGGATTGTTTTACTCTAATCCAAGTAATTGGGACCCGGTCAGTTTGTTACCAGTGATTTTTAGACATAAATCGGGACCACTTGACGTCGAGAACAAGAAGCTTTTATCTTCACGAGTACTCATTAGAAAGACAAGGAAAGAAGTAAGGGACAAAGTATACCTCTAGAGATCAAAAGCGCAAAAACTTCCCCAAAACCCTAGGTCTGCAGTCCAAATCCACAAAGAAACCCTACAGAAGTTGCTGTCGAAACCAGAAAACGATGAAAAACCCTTTTTCGATGGTCAGACAGGGAAGGAAGGTGGTTGAGGAGGCTTGTCAGCGGTTGACGACCCTGGTGGAGGAGGTGTGACGACTTCGAAGGCCCCACGCGCCCTCACGCACCGGCACGTGGGAACAGACCAAAAAGCTGCGATCTGCACGTGAGCCTCACGCGCTCACTATCCAGCCATCGGACTTGGTGGCCTTGATCGTCGGTGGCCGGAGGTCCTTCTTGGGTGGGCGGTGTCACTGTACTCTCTCTCTAGATGGGTGTTTCAAAAGAACACCCCCCACGACCCTCTTTCTCCTTCCTGAATTTCTTCCTAATTCCGCTCAAATTTGAGCCCTAGGCTCTAGATAGCAAGAAGGAAGAATTGGAGGAAAGAATTCCTTATGTTTTTTATTGATCCATTATGAATATATATACAAAAGCCAATCTAACCTTTCTAATATATTACAACTCTATATGACAAGTATTCTAATAGGTTATAACTTTATATGTAAAGTAGATATATGCTATAACATTTCCTATAATGATATTCTCCTCTTGGTAAAGCGGTTAGTTTGTCTAGAAGAGACTTGTATTGGAGAAGAGACTTACATTTGGGAAAGAAGCACCATAGAATGTCCTTTGACACATTTTGGCAATAGTGTGGAGAAGAGACCTCTCTCTCTCTCTACGAATTCTTTGTTCCATTGTGCACATGCACGATGGTCAAGGAATTGTGATCATCTTCTTCTCTCTCTCTCTTGTTCCCTCTCCCTCTCCTTTTAAAGGGTTAAATGGAAGCTAGCTAAGCTCTTATTTTTGTAACAGGTTTCATCCAAGATCCAGACCTCAAGCCCAAGATGCAAGACTTACACAATGTACACCAAAAGTCATAAAGTCTAAAACCCACATTAATATTTGAGAGTTAAGCTATAAAATATATACCATAAATTCATACAATTCCAAAAACATGAAAAATCACTAGATGTTTTGAGACTTAAGCCTCAATAGCCTTGAGACTATAGCCTTTAGCATATACAACTGAAGTACCTTGTATTAAGGTTACACCCTCAAGACTTATTCATGGTGCGCCACTCGG
Source organism: Tetrastigma voinierianum (assembly GCA_016808115.1). Classification (NCBI taxonomy): domain Eukaryota; kingdom Viridiplantae; phylum Streptophyta; class Magnoliopsida; order Vitales; family Vitaceae; genus Tetrastigma; species Tetrastigma voinierianum. Next base: position 824,566 of record JAEQBH010000159.1, read on the forward strand.
ACGTGAGCCTTCAAGTGTAAGATTTAGTAGACTTTTAATGACACTTGATTCTTAAACTGAAGTTTTATTTGCAATGTTGATTCTTATGGGTATTGAATATTGTCAGTTGGGTTAGCGTAGTGATGAATTTGAGTTATGGATGAGCCTATATATCCTTGGTTTTTTCTGATGGTTGGTCCCCTTTCTTGTGTATTTAAATTTTAAATTTGTATGAATATGTATAGTGTGTTATCTGCTTATTCATTGCAAGAAACGATATAAATTTAAAGTAAATTCGGTCACTAGTTGATATATATTTGCCTTCCCAAATATGTTTCTAGCCTCGATCCTTACATTCTTCATTCTAAATTTTAGGGTGCTTTGTGTTAGTTAATCCTGTTTGTAATAATAACTTCTAATACATATTTTGATGTGACACCATACATTTCTTATGTAAAGGTATGTAAGTTACTACATATTTTATTTTGAGGTGTGTATCTTATGAAAACATGTGATACAAGCTCCCATAAAAATGTATGTTTGTTTCTGATAAGAAAATTTGCAATATACAATTAATGTGAATGATATAAACACCTTTGCTCAGTTGTAGTAGTTTCTAATGAAAATCAAAATTGGAAAAAGCAATTCTTAAAGAATTCACTAGATTTTTTTTTATAGGTAAAAAAGCAGAATATATTAAAAGAAAAGGAGATACAACCTAAAGGCAACCTGACAGCATACAGGAAGTATGCAAAGGGAAAAACAAAATTTACTAGAAAGGAAGTATGCAAAGGGAGCCACAAGGGAAAAACAAAAGGAGTTAAAAAACCCACCAATTCTCATTAAAAGAATTTACTAGAAAATATATATTAAGCTTTAAAATTGATGACAAAATAGGAAGAAGAGAGTATATATACATACATAAAACACTACATGATTATTTGTCAAAATCTATTCAAAAGATTGAAATTTAAGTGAATTTAATTCTTGTCAATATTTGGTAAGTCTAGACTTGGATGATTTGAACATTAGCCTCTTGACGTATGATGGTTAAGAGAAACTTTTACTTCATTTATTTTGATGCCTACTTTTGGTCCCCTGTAGTCACAACTTTCGAGGACACTTCTCTAAATGCTATTTAGCTCTATTGGGATTGATGTGTAGATCCAAGTGGTTAAAATTTCAAAGCAAGGAGCAGCATTTTGGTCTCTTTATTGCAGAAGATGTATTCACCTATAGAGTGGAGTGTCACTTTTTCTTTGAATAGTTTTGTATTCACCTGATATCTCATTGGCATATTGCAGAAATCTTGTTCACTCTACATTGTTCAGGTTTTGTGTATGTGGGAAGAATTCCTCATCCTTAGCTTGTACTTTTAAATCCTTGTCAATGAATATTTTGTTTCTTTTTTTTCTGTGCTGCTTCTTCTTCATCTTAAAAAATATATATGCTAGTTGGAAACTTTAATCTAAAGATTGTAGTTCAAAATTAGAAAAAAGGGGCTTATGTTGTAGATTTTATGATGAAACTATGCACTAATTGATCTTTTAGAGACACATCATTGAAACTCCTCTAACAATGAAACTTCCTAAACCTCGACTAAAAAGCAGTTAAATGGAAGTGGTTTTTGTCGACATAAAATCTTTGAATTTCGGTGGAAGGAGAAGGAAGCTTGAAGGTCATTATCATTGAGAGATGTAAGAGTTCCAGTCTCATGGATCCTGGTTCGGAGAGGACGGATTGAAAAACTTTCTAAAGGGTATTGATTTTTGTAGCAGAGTTTTGTCTCAATTGAGAAGAGTGTTTGACTGGAAGGAGAATGGTAGATATTACAGACTGGAGCGTAGGGAGAATGCTGCAGGGAGATACCTTATGTGTTCGGTTGGTCTCGGATGTGGATGGGAAAAGGCACAAGCTTTTCTTTCCTGAAGGAAAAGGCTTGATCAATGGATGGAACTTGTTAATAGAAAAATTGCGTGCTTTGGGTTTACAGGGTTGCTTAGAGTTGCCAAAGCCTCATCGGGAGACAAAGGCCCAATGGGGTGCGGAATTCCATAGGGAAGGATTCTCTCACGAAGCCTCTTTTGCGAAGGTAACAAAGAATGGAGGCGGGAGACAAGCCTCGACCTGGGTGGACGTGAGTGATTGCATGCCAGGAGTAGATTTGGGGTCTCTAAAATTTTGTCTTGTGAGAAGTTGGAAAACTCAACCAGAGGGCTCCTTCATTACAGGGGCTGGAAGCTTGGGCAAAGGTGGCATGGAGATTGAAGGAGAATGTTTTATTTGCTTTTTTAAACCAGGATCTTATGTTATTGGAGTTTGACTCCTCGGATGAGGCTAAATGGGTTCTTGAAAATGGAAGGAGGAGCTTTAAGGGAGATTTCTTGCAACTGGAATGGTGGAATCCAATAGCCGGCTCTATGAGGAGGAAAGATCAGGCCAATGAAGCCTGGATCAGGGTGCTCGGCCTTCCCTTAAACCTCTGGATGTGTGAGATCTTCAGGATGATCGACGATAGTTGTTGGGGGTATTTGGCATGCGATAAGGATCTGACCTAAAAATTTGAAGCTACTTTATGGAGCAGAATTATGGTTAAATTGAAGTACAAGGACAAATTAATGTCGATTAAAATCCTAGCAGGATTGAGAAGTTTTGAGTTGCAGATTTGGTGGGAGATTGCTCCCTGGGTCGCGGAGCTCTTCCGTCGAAGACCTGAAAGGGTAGAAAGAGTCTGTGCGGAATTAGGGGAAGAAGATGAGAAGCTACGGGTGTGTGAAGCGAATTAAGACAAGCAATCATGAAAGCGGCGTCGCAGTGTGCCCTAAAGTAGGAAGAAAAGACTGTTGCAGCGAGGAGGCCATACCACTACTTGTTGGTCGAGACACCTCCTCGAGTGGAGCCTTCGTTTGGAAGCAGGAATTCCATAGGGGTCGATTTGTAAATTTGGAAGCGACCCATTTAAGCCTAGACAATTTTTAGAGATTTTAAATGCCTTTGAAGGCTCCTTAAAGGGTTGGGGCAAAGAATGTTTTAGAGCACTTAGCCAACGGGCAGACTCTAGAATGTTTTGGGGCTAGGATCTGACTAGGTAATAATGCAATAGGCCCTAATTCGTTCTCTAGGCTTGCGAGAGAAAGAAGGCTCTGATCTTTGGTTCTATGGGCTTGTTAAAGGGACGTAGCTTAAGCCCTTTTACTTCTCATCCCTACGCTTCCCAGAATAATTGCAAGCTTTGGTCTCTAAGTTTAGGCAAAGTAATTTCTTTGTGCTTAGGAGGAGCTATTCGAGGTGTCGATTTCTTTGAATCCAAGCCAAGGCCACCCGTAGCGCGGAATCATCTAGAGCGGGGATCCTCGCGCGGCAAATACGATGAAGTGGAAATTTGCTACAAGAGTTGGGAGAAAGAAAACCTGAAAGACGCAAAGAGGTACGTTACTACAGTCTCACCCTCTCCCTCTTCTCTTTTAGGCTGACCTCTTTCCCCAAAGGGGTTTTTTGGCCAGGGGGGTTTTCCTGAGGTGGGGACGGCTAGTGTCGTAGAGGGTAGGAGCTTCGAGGAGGAAGACCCTTCACTGGACATTTTTGAAAGAAATGATGTTAGCAATTCTAATGCTTTTGATCTAGATGTAGAGATGGGGCTAGAAGAAGTCTCCATCTCCTTAGTAGGAAGAGATGATGATGAGGAGGATCAAGAAGTGGGTTCTTGGGAGAATAGTTGTCTTCAAAATTTCAGCAATTTCTTGAGTTTTTCGATGAAAGGCCATGAAGAGGAGATTTTTAACCTGATGAATAGTATATGTGAAAAGAGAAATAATAAAAAAGGCAAAGGGACTCATGTTCCAACAAAATTTGATAGGGAACTCAAAAAGCTGCAATGGAATGTGAAAGAAAAAAGCAGTAGAGGGGAGTCTAGCAAAAGGGGCAAGGGGCTCTATGCTGGTTGGTAATGAAGATAAAACTTCTATCTTGGAATGTTATGGGGGCAAATGATTCTACTAAAAGAAAATTAATCAAGGTTTGCCTAAAAACTCAGAAAGTGGATGTCGTCTGTCTCTAGGAGACAAAGTGGAAATCTTGTTCTAGAATGCTGATTCGTAGTTTAGCTCCTAGTAGGTTCGTGGACTGGGTTGCTTCAGCTCGAGGGCCTCGAGCACGGTGTGATTATGTGGGACCAGCTAGAGTGAGTCGATTGGTTGTCATGAAGAAGTAATGCCATCTTGTCATGCGGGTCAGAGGGGAGTGGGGATGATTTTGCAGGGTCATTGGTATCTATGGGCCCATAAAAGCGAACAGGGAAGATCTTTGGGAGGATCACGGGAGGTACATAAGTGGTGTGTGGAGCATTGCCCCGAATTTGCACGGGGGCAACTTCAATGTTTTAAGGTTTCCAAGGGAAAGGAATAGGGAAGGAAGATGGACAGGAGCAATGAGAAGATTCACTCAAGTTATTGAAGACTTAGATTTAAAGGATTTGCCCCTTAAAGGAGGTTGTTGTACCTGGGTTAGGGGGCCGGGAAATTTAAGAATGGCCAGACTAGATAGATACTTAGTTTCGGATGATTGGGAAGTTCATTTTGGGAATGTCGCTCAGACTATCTTGCCAAAGCCACTTTCAGATCACTTCCCTATTTTGTTGGTTTTGGTTGGGTTGGGAAGCATTTGATGATAGAGGCCGCACCTTTTTGGTCGAAAACATGTGTTTCAAGGGCGTGGCTTTAAAGATTGGATTTGCTAGGTGGTGGGAGAATTTTGTTTCCAAAGGCACCGAGTAGCTATGTGATAGCGGAAAGTTGAAGCTCTCAGAAAAGCAAGCTAAGAAAATTTGGAACAAGGAAGTCTTTGGAAGGGGTGGAAGATAGAAAGAGAGGCCAAAAATCGCAAAATTTGGCCTCATTGGCTTTTTTGGAAAATTATTATATAATTGTCGCAGAATCCTGCAGAATTATTACATTCAATGTACTTGATCAGGTAGAGCACTTATATAAACAATTCTCAAATAAATTAAATATCCATAAAATGTATGCAAAATAAATTAGATTGATAAAAAATAATTGCCTTTATTTGTTCTAGAAGGAGATTTCAACTACTTAATATGAGCTTGTTATCTTGTTGTGTAGGCAAGGACATCCATTGCTCTTTCGCTCTCTCTTTCGCATACACATGCACGCACATAGAGTTTACCTGTTGGTTTTTGGTTCTACCTATAGATCATTTCTTGTTCCTATTAGAGATGCCATTGGCTCTTTCCTTCATCACTATTCTTTTACTCAAATTATCCAAAAAAGGTAGAGAGGAGTAGCCCACCACACCTTTGTCCTTTTTTAACAAATGAAGGAGTCATGTCAACGTGAAAGTGTCTCTCTTATTGATTATAGAAGCACCCATGACGCACCAAACAAAGAAGTTAAAAGATGCCAGAAAACCCTTAACTACTTTTGAAGCAGATGAGGGGATATAATCAGATTCATCCTTTGTGCTTGATTAAGGGAAACTGTTGCCAAGATCCCTATAAATGTGATCACAAAGGTAAAACTTTGTCTAAGCCTCCCATGCAAAAAAGCGCACCCTTGACAACACTCACGAAGTCCAAATAACACCTGCTAGGAATGCAACTCGACATTCTGGCTCCAAGATCTTGAGAAGGGCTTTAACAAAAAATTTTCCATTTTGTGGCTCTCATCCCGGATCACTTTATCCTTAGCCCAACTGAAGGTTGGCTCAAGTGGTAGAGGGTTGGGATGGGTGTGGGGAGATCACTTTATCTTTCCTCATCCCTACATGCTATTCTCCCTTGCAATCTCTAGAGGAAACACTCCACAATATCCATCTCCCAATAATTGAGCTGCCTAGTGAAGTAGGGTTGCCAACAGCCTCCATGAGCTTGGTGATTCATCATTGGACCACTTGTCCTTATGAAATTTCCTCCTCCTCCCATTTCCAGAAAAAGCATCTCTACTAAAAATATTCCAATCTTTTTTAATGGTCTTCCACAAACCTACCCAATACCCAACTCTTACTTCCTAACTGAGGGGTCTGATACTGGTGAGTAGGAGAAGACTGGGAAAGACAAAATTTAAAATAACTTGTGATGGTATTGGCCTCTAGAAGTGGGTGAAGATGTAGTGGTAGTAGCTTAAGGGAGTCTAAAGCATATTGTGGTTATGATTTGTGTTATAATTGAGGCACACTGCCACTCTGGTTGGAGGAAAAAGTTGCCATTATAGAGCCATTAAGTTTCCCTTCTTATAATGAAATATTTAAGCCTTCATAGTTTAAGTTTGGGCATAGACAATTAGCACTATTATTTTTTGATAAGTTGGAACAAATGATTAATTGTGTCACACCTTTACCTATGTTCAATATTTCTGGTTATGGAAGTTAAAAGGCTTATTGAGAAAAGTAAAGAAAACAAGTAGTTCTCTTCTTGGATGGTTCTGTCACAGAAAATGAACTTGGATGGTTAAGAGAGGTGTCCTTGTGAAGGGCAAGATTTCATCTCCCTTAAGATCTGACTTGATTGTGTCCCCCTGGCTGGGATGTGTTCTTGATAGGTTATGCACAGATTCTACCCTGGTAATTTTGGAAGCCAAAATAAGAATCTTTTGATGCAGTTTTTACTTTTGTTCTATGTCGCTTGGAGTCTGGTGTGGGTGCAATCTTGGAGTTAAATTCTTTTTAATTTCAGATATACCAAATCAATTAAAAAGGATCTAAAATTAGATATGGTTATGGGGATATGTCCAAATAAAAACAAAGAAAGAAATACCAATTATAAAAGTATAGGTATTCTTTGTGAGAACTTCTATTTTTTTAATTTATCTTTTTGTCCCTTATCCCTAAGATTTTTAAATTCCTTCAATGTTGTAATCTGACCAAGAGTTTCAAAAGAAATAGCAAAATCTAACAGTCATATGCAATGTAAAAAAGTTAGATGTCGACAAAGAATCCCACTCTCAATATAATACATCATGTTGACATAGTACTTTCTATAAAGTTGGAGAGTCAAGAGTATTGTTAAATGACCAACTCTCCTAAAAGCTCAAGCTTGTAGGATTTGGGTTTCATATGAATATCATGCTTTCAACACCCTCCCTCACGTGCACATGGCCCCATACCCACGCACATGGAAAGTCAAAGTCCATAATGAACTTTCAAATAAACATGGGGATTAAATTACAAGGAGAGAGTTTGAACCCAAGACTTATTGCCAAACTAAGCTCTGATACCATGTTAAATGACCAACTCTCCTAAAAGCTTAAGCTTGTAAGATTTGGGTTTAATATGAATATCATGCTTCAACAAGTATCATACCTTTTGTTATCTGATCATGGCACAACTGAATTATTTGGATTTCATGCACTCATGTGAGGTGTTACCTAAACACAATCAGTAGAGTATTGTTAATTTATAGTAGCATTAGTCTTTTTTCCTGTTCCTTGGAAATTTAATGTGCTTGTATGTTTTTCTGCATGTTGCCTGTTTATCTCTATATGTGAATTCAATTATATAATTTATTCAGAGAGTGCTTTTTTATTGTCTTCAAAGGGTGGAACAACAAGGGATACTAAACCTGTTAAGGAAATTATTTGATACATGAGTGTGTCTATATTATTCAGATCAGTCAATCATGGCCAAGTGTTGCACCCATGGCCAAGAACTGTTCTTATTTCATTTTATATGATCTGTTTAATTATTCATTTAATCAAGACTTTCTTTCTTTATATTGTTCAGCTTCAAGATACTGAGACAACTAAAAGTCAAGTAGGTTTCAGGTTCAGGGATGCATTAGGTGCTATGTGATTACGCAGCTTATATTCGTGAGCAGTTGTGAATGCAGTAAGATAATTATTTAATCCTTATTCATATCATGATTATATACTGTCTCTGATGTATAGAATTCGAAACTCTCTCTTATGATTCACTCAGTTATCACCTCATTTTATGATGCATGTGAAAATTGGACGATGTGGTGTTCTTTTTCTCAGTCGTATTTTTGCTTTTTGCTGTTGGATTTCGATATGTAATGTAGCCTCCAGTGGGGTTCTTCAAAATGAGAAAAGTTGCTTGATAATTATAAAGCCCAAAAGGACTCAAGACCACTCAGTTTTTATTTTTCCAATTTTTTAATAACCAACTCATAGATTCCTATTTTCTTAGGGTTATTAATTTATTAGTCATATTTTTATTTTGAATAATTTTAGTTTGTCATCGTCAATTAACTTAGTATCCTATTTTTAGGTTAGTTGATATGTTAGTGGCTTATTGTTAAGTGGCTATTTTTTAGGTTAGTGATTAGCACTTGTTAATTTATTTTATATTTAAATCCTTGAGTTAATGGAAGGGGAGAGAAAAGAATTCAAGTTGTGGTTTGTCCTCACCCGAAGAGAGCATCTTCTTAATTTAATTTTTTAGCTTTTGTGGGACCACCTATCATTAATTGTCGAGCTAGAAGAAATGGCTACTAACCATGAAAGGATCGATTCCTTGGAGTTTGGGGTTGATGAGCTGAAATGAAGAGTGGGAGATATAGGGGTAGCTTACAGCAAAATGGAGGCTGCCACATTCAATAACTTTGCATGAGGGCCTCCATGGGTCGAGGAGAACTCACCAGCAGCAGCGCCAGAGGTAAACCTCAAGGGGAGAAGTATTCAACAAGCTAGAATTCCCCAAGTTCGCTGGCAACAATCCAACAGAATGGTTTAACCGTGTGGGGCAGTTCTTTGATTTTCAAGAGGTGACCAAAGATCAGAAAGTCCAATTGGCGGCCTATCATATAGAGGGGGAGGCCAACAAATGGTGGCAATGGTTGAGGAAGGCTTACCGGGAGGAAGGTTGAAATATTACGTGGGGGACATTTGAAGAGGAGCTATGGGCAAGGTTTGGACCTCCTGAAGGTGTCTACTTTGATGAGGCATTGTCCAAGCTTCAACAAGTCGGTTCCTTACGAGATTATCAGAAAAGAATTTGAGAGGCTCGGGAACCGGGTTCAAGGTTGGTCTCAACGAGCTCTTGTTGGGACTTTCATGGGAGGACTCAAGCCCGAAATAGCGGAAGCAATTCGATAGTTTAGCTCGAATGAAAGATGAGCAACTACAGCGGCAAAGAGGGTCCCCTAGTACACTTGCCAAGTCCAACCCAAGTTCTTTGGTCAACGTTAGCAACTCACCCGTTAAGAAACTCTTTTGGGATGAAGTGTCACAGTACGAAGGACCTTAGGATTGTGTTTCGAATTGCAATGAAAAATTTTTCTACTAGCCACAAGTGTGGCTTCCATAGCTATTACTTTTGGAGATCTAGGGAGATGAACCTTAGCATGAATGACGAAGGAGGAGTCAACTTGGGACGAGGTGGTCGTCCTACAAAAGCATTTCCCTCACTTGAATCTTGAGGGCAAGATTCATGTCCAAGAGGAGGGTGATGATAAGCCAAAAAAAAGGGACTCACGTAGCCTCAGTTTTTATTTTCCAATTTTTTAATAATCAACTCTTAGATTCCTATTTCTTAGATGTTAATTTATTAGTCATATTTTTATTTTGAATAATTTTAGTTTGTCATATGTCATTTAAATTAGTGTCCTATTTTTTAGGTTAGTTGATATGTTAGTGGCTTGTTGTTAAAGTGACCTATTTTCAGGTTAGTGATTTAACACTTGTTAATTTATTTTGTATTTAAATCCTTTTGAAGTTAATGGAAAGGCAGAGAAAGAAAAATTCCAAGTTGTGGTTTGTTCTCACCCGAAGAAGAGCATCTTCTTAATTTTAAGTTTTTAGCTTTGACTGGGACCGCCTATCATGCTGAATGTGGAAGGCTTTGCTTAAGTGCACCAGCACTACCTGTGCACGTGTAGCTGGACATGTGCATGCATGTGCTGTTAAATAAGAAAATAATTTAGAGGCACAAGTGGGGGTTTAATGTCTGTGTGTGCGTATGAGAATGTACATTTGGTGTATCTGTGCCAATATTTGAAGATCGGTCTAGTATTAGGGGGTTATGTCTGTTATTCAAATCGATAACTGATTTGGAAAGCAGATCTGTATGCAGAAGTCCGAGGTTTAGAGGATATCTTCAAAGAACTAGGCGTTCAGAAAAAGGGTAATTGTGGCAATCTACTGAAGCAAATAATTCCTTGTAGCACCAGATTGTTAAAAGTATCCACAGTTTGCATGGTAATTGGTGCTGTGATCTTGTTGTAGAAGCTTACATTTGATCCCCACGGGATGCTGTTGCCTAATATTTTGACTTTATTCGATGTTGGTATTCTTGTTGGTAATGATCTTCTATTCTCTTTTTATGATTGGGTGGAGATGGAAGCCCTTAGAAACTACTCTGTCCCGAATTTTATTTTCTTGTCATTATAGGCCTCTGTATTGCTTGGCCCAATTTTGTTCTTGTTCTTTCCACTCTTGGAATCTTGATTTTAGAGGAATTTTTCAGATCAAGAAATGGAATGCCCTGCTATTTACCTTCCCCAATGAAGATGTTAGACCTTGGGGACTATTGATTTCTTTAGCTCTTACACATGGGTTCCTAGTTTGGCAACTAGTGAGCGGAACCACTCACTAATTGAGGTGCTCCGAGATCTTCCTTGGGGATAGTTTTTCACTTAGGCTTGTAGCCTCTTAGCTTTTGTTTCTGCACTTTTGGTTACTGTTTTGCACACTTATTTTTTGTACCATATCTTATCTTTGGAAAGATAGTTCACCCTTATACTTTCGAAAACTCATATATTGTTGATTGTTCAATGAGTAGAATAAAAATATTAGTTTTTTTATGATCCTAGGATATCAATAGAGTCAAATGATTGGATGTTGAAGTTGGTGGAGATGGGTGGATGCAAATTAGATGGTTATTGAGTTATTAAGGAGCAAGAGTGATAAATTCACAGGAAAATCCTTTTTCAAGGCCTTGCTTCTTTGTGATGACGTTTGCCCTCTGGAAATCAGAATTGGGGCCTGTGGCTCCCTAGCTAGCCTTCTTTGATTGAACAACAGTTTCTAACAAGATTTGAACTATCAACCAGATACATAGAAGAATAGTTCTTGTGTTGGTGTTGCATGTGTAAGGTGGCGTTTGTTTTTTTTTTACATAATGCTAAATAGAACTTTTGTTCCGAATAGTGCTTAATAGGATTAAGTACCTAGTTGTTTGTTTTTTCTAAAAAAAATAATCAAAATTTTAATTTTTATCTAAAATTTGAGAAAATAAAAATTTAAAAATACATATGCTTTTATTTAATTAGCATGAAACCAATCATAGGAGTTTCAATTGGATCATAAAGTTTATGATTTTCTCATATTTGAATATCTAGTTTTTTCTTAATTGAAAAAAAGGTTGAAAAAAAGCATTAAGAAAAGCCAAAAAGCCAAATATTTGGCTTTTCCTATTCAGCTAAAAATTTCAAAAAATTCTGCAACAAGTCATGAAAAAGTTAAAAATAAATGGAGCTGAATGCTCAAACTGAAAACTCAATTTCTTTCAGCAAAAAGCCAAAAACAAACACACCTAACAGTTTTGCGAGTAGTCTAATGTTCTGCATTCATTTGCTTTCTGGCTATTTGAATTTGGTGCCCTAGTTTTTCCTCTCTTGCAGTTGTGTTGTCTATGGAGTGTTCTTGGAGTTCTATTTAGGCTGTGGCATGGATTTGTGAGTTGGAAGGTATGAGAAGTTGCTTTTCTGTGAGAGTTTGTATATTTGGAAGAAGTGAAATAGGGCTTTTGAGGGTGTGGAATGAATGCTTTTTATTGTTGTTGAATGATTTAGTGTGAGATCTTTGTTCCAATATTTGGTAGAGACCTTCTCATGTTCAAATATTGGATTCTCATTCCTCGACTTTGATTTTGTTCCGGGCAGAAAATTTGGTATTAATAGCAAAAATTTAAAGCAAAAGAGCCACCAGGATGAAGATGTATAGTGACAAGTAGATGAGCAAGAAGGGCAGTCAAGACAAACAATGCTTCAAAGCTGCAGCTTCTCAATTGATCAGATACTAAATTAAGAGTTGATTTTATCCCTGTTTATGGACTTAAAACCCTTAGAATAATTGATTCTATCTTCTAAATCAAACTAACTCTAGCTATCATTTAGAACTAGTTATTGACAGTGAAAAACCCTTAGAAACTGCTGCTGTAGTTTGAACACTAATAAATGTGAACTATACTGCTTAAATAGGTATTTTATTACTCAAAATATACTGCTGTAGTTTGACTAGGATGGATGGATGGATTTGATTAAGACTGTTACCCTACTGGGCTGCTATTTAGAACTAGATGCGCAAACTGTCCATTTCAGCTTGCACCTTATCCATTTTAGGCATCAATCTAGTGATAGATTAGCGGTAGGATTTAATATTCGAGAATTGGTTCAATGAAGTTTCTCTGAAGAAACCTAGCATCTGGAGAAGGATGCTTTAATAGTTTGAAGATACACTTCATTCTAGAGGGATTTATTTTACAATAGTAGGAAATTTAGAGCAGTAAAACAAGTAGAAAATAAGGAGGTAGTCATAGGCTCAACTCTTGTAGTTTTATATTTTCAGTTGCCAAGCACTTGGAAAAGGAAAAGTTCTGAAATGGCTGTCAGAAAATATATCAAGCTTCTTTCTCTTATCGGTCAAAGATAGTTCCTTAAATTGTCCAAGGTGGTAGATATCATTGGAAGGTAGTACCTGAATGGTTGAAAGACACATCTTCTGCAAAAAAAAAAAAGTATAAAACGCTAATTATTTTTAAGTTCCCACTTTAGATTTGCATTTGATAGACTCTTGTTACTATTTTGTGAATTTTTTTTTTGCATGCTTGGGAACATACTTTTCCCAAAGAAGAAAAAGATTAAAATCCTTTTTTTCTTGTCTGAAATTCCCTTAGAATGATTAAAATAATTAAACTCCTTTTATTGTCTGAAAGCCCTGACATAAGATCAAGTGGAGCTGTTTATCCAGATCATGAACTGAAATATTATAGCCAGAAGACTTAAAAGCTCTTCACTGCCAAAAGTGAAGCATGCCTAGATCAAAACCCGCGACTACTTCTTTGCTCTAAGCGCCTATCCTACAAAGAGCATGCCAGTTGTTGGAGGCATGACTCATCTATTTTCTTCTTTTTTCAACATTTTTATTCTTGCATTTTTTTTTTACCATTTGTTGAATTTTTACATAATTGCATTACCTTTTCATTGAACTCTTCTATTACATGCTTGGAATCTTGATTTTGTTTTATTTGCTTAGTTGATAATCATATATTTATATAATTGACATCCCCTGATTAGGTATCTGTGTAAGAATTTATAGAGTTCAAAACCTTAGAAGTTTATTTTCCTCCAAGTAGATTTGAAACAGAAATAAATAGAAACATAGTTGCAATGAAAAGAACACAAGGCCATTCAAGGTGACTAGTCCTTTAAGAACAGCCCTTAAAATTACCAGTTCTTAATTATTTTTTCCATGCCCTACACTGGACTTACAGATTGTACTTTTCAGATTTTCATGCCACTTATTCCATCTTACGGCTTAAGAACTACAAAAGAATAGTGAATTGAATGTTTTGCATATTTTAAATTCATAGATATTACTACCCTTCTTCCATAGCCAAACATTACATGACTAGTTAAGCAGTAAATATTGACAAATTTGAATTTATGGTTTTATTTTGTATTAAATACTTGTCTCTACACCCTCAATCGATCCATGACAGGGAGCGCCATCAGAAACACCATTGAAGAAGCAGCGGAAGTAAAGAAATGAGAATTATGATATCTGGGAGACCTGGTGCCTGGTGCTAGTGGGGGTTGGAGGTTCTCATGCTTGATGGACATGAATTTGGATGATGAATGATTAAAGTATATAGATATATATATTATTGAGTCATCACTTCAGATTTGAGTTAGGGAATGCTGCTTCTTCCACTTCCATATTCTAATGTTGTCATATTATTTGCGTGGAAGCTTCTTGTTCAGCATATTTGTACATGTAACTCATCAACTCCAATGGCTCAAGGCATTATTGAAGAGTTCTATTGTTTTGTATCCTTTTGAGGCTCTCTCTCTCTCTCTTTTCAAATTTTAGATTAGTAGTTGTAAGGTTGGTGGCAGACCTTAGGGATATTTGGGCCGTTGTTGGGCCTTTGTTGAAGAGTATAGAGAGTTTCTTTTATTGGGAGAACCAAGCACCGGAGTAGAGCAGGTAAACAGGCAGGCCATAGGTTAAAACGGGTTAGAAATTTAAAAATTTGGTGACACATTTATATTGAAGCTAGTCTTGTGGGTTAATTCAATCAGAATGGGTTACGAGCCAAACAGGTTAAAACTTTAAAAATGTTAGAAAAAAATTAAATTTACAAATTCTATAATTTTTTAAATAAAAATATAATATAATTAATATAAAAGATGAATGAGTCTAAACAATATAATAATAAAAAATAAATTTAAATAAATAAATAATAGTAAGAACGATTTATAACCATAGAGAATAAACTAATTAGTTAAATAATATCAAAATAATAAAATAATAATTTAATAACATCTGCGAAAAACTTCAAATCTCATATCTTTAATCTTCCATATTCATTATAATAATAATGTGACTTCGTTTAAAAGATGTCGTCCTTGATATTGGTTGAGTCGTTATCATTTATTAATTAAAATTTTAAAATATTAACAATATAAATTTTATTTATATTTAGAATAAAAATATTTTTTTTTCAAAAATACATCTCAATCAAATAATAATGAGATATTTTATTTGTTTTAAAAATCCATCTTACAAAAATATATAATCCCTTATTAGGTAAAGAAATAAACATATACATTTTGTTAATTATTTTAAAATTTTTCATATAAGATTTTTTTAAATATTATATTATCACATATAAATTATATTTAAAATATACATTTCCAAAGTGAAAATAAAATGAATTAAAACAACAAAGTTTAATATATTAATCATATTTAATCATATATGATAATAATTATTATTTTTTTAAAATCTCTATGCTGGCTTGATGGTTAAAAAGCGAAAGCCGGATCGGCCCGATCCGTCGTCGGCCGGGAACCATCGGTCAGTCCGCCCATTAAAAGCAGTTCGAGGTTGAGCCTTTGAGTACGCTTGAGCCGCGGTGGTACGAAAAAGCCGTCAGGCAGGCGGGTTCTTATAGGCCCAGAGCGGTTCATCATTTAACCCTTTGAAAAATTTTTAAAAAGAACGATGTCGTTTAGGGAATTTTTATCCTAAAGCGGCGTCGTTTAGATCTTCTTTTTATGCCTCACGCCCCGTCGGTTCTGGGTTCGATTTTTGATTTTTTTTTTTCTCTACAATCTGAAATCTCTACTCTCTTCTTTTGTTCTCTCTAATTGGCTTCAAGCCTTCATATTCCTCCACGGCGGCGGCCTTTTAGCGACCGGCGCTAGGAAGCGAGGCGAGAGAGGGGAGTGGCGGCTTTACTCTCTAGTTCGGCGGCGCGCGGTAGCTCCACGGCAACGGCAACCCCCCGGAGGGCGGCAAAGGAAGTGACGACTCTACTCCTGCGGTTCAAGTGGAGGCAGACTCTGATGCGACGGTAGCTCCCACGGTAGCCCAGTAGCTCCACGGTAGCGGCGTGGCGTGATGCGGCCCGGCGATAGCAACAACGTGAGTCTTTCCTCCAGCTCGGTGACATATCCAGGTCCCAATCGAATAGCCGATCCTCCTCCAACTCCGACAATAGTGCATTTTCGACGGGTCCTAGGTACCATTCCCCCTTCCGAATGATTAACTTTTCATTGATTCAATGATTTTCGATTTTCCTTTTATTGTCATTGACTCATTTGTAGTTTGAAGATTTGTATAGATTGGGATTTAGGATAGACCTTATATCATGTTTTTCTATTTTTACAAATTAAAATCTGATGTAAGCGTAAGGATGAACACTTGAACATAGCTTGGACATCATTGTATTTGACTATTTTCAGTTATAGAATAAAGCAATTGTAGCCCCGGAAAACTCAAAAGCGGTGTGTATTTCGATTTATGAGAAGATAAAGCAATTGTAAGAGCCCAGAGCTGGGAAAAAAAGCGGTTTGTATTTTCGGATTTATGAGAGAATAAAGTAATTGTAGGCCTGGAAAGCCGGTGGAGAGACATTTTTAGGAAATAATCGAGTGGGAGTTTAAGAGACAAAGTTTAATTCCAAACGAGTTCCATTAATTTGTCGAACAATATATGATGACTTCATAGAGTATGATTGTGTCAAGTTTACTCAAGCCTTAAATTCCAAAGGGACAAACTCAATTTTTCAAAGGGTTTTGCTTCTTTTTCATTCCAATGGGAAAAGGCATGATATCAATCAAATTTTGAGGTCATAATTGGGTGGGTTTTCCTGGTCTCTTTCCTTTTCCATAGACCCAATATGCCTAAAAGGTTGGGTAAAAACTAAAAACAGATGGGTCTAAGCACATAATTTGATATAGGTGAATGAGAGTGATATTGGAGGTGGGTGTCATTGAAATACAATTTGTCACATGAATGATATTGTTTTGCTTTTTACAAATTGATAGGAAAATGGAATCAAACTTGACTCCAACCTCTGGTCAAGATTCAACATCAAATTCAAATTCTATTAGAAACAAGGCTGACTTAACATGGGAGCATGTTTATGAAAAATTTGTTCAAATGGAAGGAAAGCTCTCATATGCTTGTATTGCAAAAAGTTACTAAAGGTGGGAATTCATAGAATGAAACAACACCTTCTTTGGAGTAAAAGGATATTGGATATGTAATCTGAACCCCATGGCTTTGTGAAACCAGTGATCAGATGCTTCCCGGAGAAGCTTGCTCTAATGTCGGCTTGGATGGATGACCTTGACTAGATTTAACATATGGAAGCAAGAACCTTGGTATATGTGAGGGCACAATCGGTGATGGAGATAGATTGATAAGTCTTGATGAGCGCCACGGAATAACCCATTAAGTTCAAGGAGTTCTTTAAGAACCAAGAGAAATTGAAACTCTCAATTTTATAAATGTAAAACTTTGAGTTTTGATTTCTCTTTGGTTCTTTAAGCTCGCCCAGCTTTCTCCCGTTGACCGTGGCGGTCATCGAACATCGATGATCGCTCCTGCAAGGTTCTTTAACCTGTGACGGTCGAATCTCCATCCAAGCAGGCTGTGCGAGCAGTTCTTGGGCTAGTGAATCGCAATTTCCTCACGAGGTTGATGAGGTTATATCATTTGATATCGAGGCCGGTTCTGTTATTTTTACTGGTTTGCCTATCTTTTATTAATATTATTTATTTCTTTGTCCAAACCATCTTAGTCACCGCTTTCATCCATACCTTCTAAATTCCGTTAAATCCCCAATTTTAGTCACAACCTAATATCTACTCCATCCCAAGTCCGATTTTCTTCATTCTTGATCGGATATAATTTTTATTATTTTTTTTTTTTTTTTTTTTAGTGAACCGTCCATCCCAAGTTACAAAAAAAAAAAAAAAAAAAAAAAAAAACAGAAAAAAAAAGGAAAGTAAAGGAAAAGAAATCGGTTGAAAAAAAAAAGTCTAGAAGCCGGAAAAAAAAAAAAAAAAAAAAAAAGGAATTCGAAAAAAAAAAAAAAAAAAAAAGCATAAATTTTTTAGAGTATATTATTCCAGGTTATTTGAAATCAAGTCCCCAACATAATATAAAACAAAAAGTCGGTGAAAAGTAAAATTTTGGTGTACTATTTTGTTGCCTTAAGTAAAAGACTTGAATATTTGTTGAGCGCCTGCTTTGTCCTTTGGTAGGGTTTGATTGATTTTGCGGAAAAAAAAAAATTCAGATTTGTTTGATTAGTTCCAAAAGAACTAAAAGAGAAATTCTGAGGGAAAAAAGGCAAGAGTGGTCAAATTTAGAAAAAAAAAAAAAAAAGCCAAATATATTGTGTGAAAACACAAGTGAACCGAGTGAATGATTCTTTAGTGCAAACATGTGAAGTGATTTGTGAGATCTATTTTATTATTTTCTTTTTTAACCTTGCTTTCTGACAATATGACAAGCGATAGCGCATCCAAAGTATGTGGAGGGTCGATATGAAGTTCATTATGGAGGCCTTAACTAGTGAAGTAAAGAGGATATTAAATTGAATTGGAACAATTCCATGAGAGAGGGTGGAGCAAAGCTTCCGACGAAATTATCGAAAAAGCCGAGCAGCCCACGAAACCCTCCCACCAGTAGCGTAGGGAAAGGAATTTGCTAAGAGAAGGGCGTGGGTAGACGAAGAAGAGTATGACGGAGGAGACTTTGAAGATGAGAATGGTTATGATTCGGGTCTCCTCACAAGTTGACGGGGTTCGTATCAATGTAGATCAGTTCCTCCTGATGTTAAATATCGAATGGAGAATTCCTTACAAGAGATTGTAAAATCCAAAAAAGCATCTCAAGCAGTTTATGAGTTTGAAAATCCATATGGTCCCAATGTGTCACAATTTGAAGCAAATGAGCAACAAGGTGAAGAAGAGGTTCAACAAGTGCAAAATCTTATAAGACCGAAATGAGTGGAAAAAGAAAAAATCAATAATGGATAAGCATTTTTGCAACAAGAGTACTCGAGGGGCTCGACCTTCCACCAAGTGCATTATCTAGGAAAGAAGCTATTTGGAAGCGGATATGGCTATTGGGAGATTTTTTATGAGTACATGCATCTACTAATATTGTAGATCACATACACTTGAGCCAATGTTGAATCTTTATATTTATGAAATTAGTCACAGATATAAAGGTCCTACCTATTATCAACTACGAGTTAATCTTCTGAAGGATGCCTAGAAAGAAGTTCAATTACTTGTGGATTCTTATCGTGAAGCTTAGGCAAAATTTAGGTGTACAATAATGGGTGATGGTTGGACAGATAATAGACAAAGAACACTCATCAACTTCATAGTTTATTGTCCCCAAGGAATATCATTTGTGAAGTCTATTGATGCTTCAGATATTGTGAAAGATGCAAACAATTTGTTTCTACTATTTGATGAGATCATTACATGGGTTGGCCCATGTAACACCCCAAAATATACCCTAGTCGTTTTCGACATGTTTAGGGTATTTTGTAAGCCTAATTTGACTGTTTCATGAGTTAAATGTGAAACCGGGAAACGAGAGACCCGGAAAATTATAAAACTTAAGGATAAAATTGTAATTTATGAAGAGGGACTTAAAAGTTATAAGTTATAAGATTTGAGGCCAAAAATGAAATAAAGGAAACTTGGATTACAAATGGCGAGAGTTGTGGGCTTAAAAGCAAATAAGGCAACTTAACTTGAAAAAAAAAGAGGTTTTATTGGAGGGCCAAACATGGCGCAGAAATCTGGATTTAAAGACCAAATTGGTCTCATTTTGGGGGGAGCTCAAAAACGTGAAGAGGGAAGAAAGAAGAGAGGAGGAAGAGGAAGAGAAGAAGGAGGAGCCAAGAGCAAGCCAAAGGTATGGATTCTATGATTTTTGGTATGGAAACTCCTTTGAAGTATGGATTTATGGAATTCTAAGGCTTGGTTTTGTTAATAGCTTGTCTCCAAAAGCTAGGGTTTTGTTAGAATTCATTCTAACCTTGGATCTCTTGAAAATAGGGTTGATCAAATCCCATATGGTACAAGATAAACAAAGAATCCTCTCCTTTAGGATGGATTCATGGTTAATTGAGAGTTTTTGAGTTAGGGTTTAGAATACAGCTCTAACTAAACATCATGTTTGGTTTGTGTATGGGTCTTAACCCATATTAGAATTGTTTTGGAAGGAATCTTGATATGTTTTGGAAGAGAAAGATATGTAATTGAGAGAAGAATTAAGAAAATTGAGTTTTACAGAGACATATGAAGTGATCTTGAAGTGAATTATGAGGTATAGAAGTGATTGAGGATCAAACATGTGGAAAATGGGAGAAAAACACCCATTTTGGGCATTCTCAGTGCCTTCTACCGGTAGGACTTAAGTTCTGGTAGAACTTACAAATTACGGTCGATTTGGCCAAGTCTACCGGTAGAAGTTAAGTCCTACCGGTAGGTTTGATGATTTTTCAGTTTCGACCAGTTTTAGGTATTTTGGCCCTAACTTCCTCATTTCTTATCCGATTTGAGTGATTAAAGTGGCTGCGTAAATAGACTTCAAGGAGAACCAAACTTTAAGAAGAATCTCAACTTCTGACTCTAAGTGGTCAGAAAAATCCACTCAAAGTGAAATTTATGTGCAAGCCCATTTCCTGCATCAGTTGATCATAGCGTAGTCCGAGTTGTTTCGGACGTATCTTGAGTTCCGGTACTCGAATTGGGTGATTCCAGTTGGAATAGAACCCTTAATATCTTATATTTAAAGGAGTACAAAGATCCAGTGTCAAATATCAAGACAAGGCACTGGAAAATAAATATTTCAAACTGTCCCTCGGTAAAATCGGTAAAATCGTAGTTGGCGTAGAAAATCTGTAGCAGAGTTGGATGATCCGATTGGAGTGATTCAATTTCTGAGTAAAGATGATTTATAGAGCAAAGAATATATGAAAGGCAGTATGGCCATATGACTACACCAGAACCAAAGAATGAATGAGTGGACGTCACGATTAGTGCTCGGCACTCGATTAGTGCCATTTGCTCACGATTAGTGCTACGTACTCTGTTGATACCCGGTACTCTGATGGTGCTATAGCTTTGATCTTATGTCGTGCAGCCGGGTACTTGTTGTCGCTGCGTCCTACTCATTTCTTATAATTGGTCTAGGTAGTCGGTGGACATATGATAAGACATTGAATAAAGATCTGAATGTACCTACGTATCGGTCGTAGTACTGCGGTACTCCTGTGCTCCCGATGGGATTACGTGCGTATCGATGCGTTCTGCCGGTGCCTACGGGTACTCTGTATTTGATAAGCTACGTTACGTATCGATGCACGTTCTGCATGGTACCTGCGGTACTCACGTATCTGATAAGTTACGTTGCGTATCGATACGTACGTGAGTACCTCACGGGTACTCATCGATAAGTTACGTCTTTGTATAAGTCTGTAGTACCTACGGGTACTCTGGATCTGATAAACACATCTCTGAATAAGACACATGTACTACGGGTGCCTCTAGCATCTGAATGAGTTTTTGCGGTGACTACGGGTACTCACGTATCCAGATAAGTCACGTATCGATACGTGCAGCCAGTACCTACGGGTACTCTGGTGATTGATAACTCACGTATCCCGGACTTAGGATTACGTAGTACCCGCGGGTACTCAGGTATTTGAATAAGTTGTTCCTGTATTATCGTCACGTTACGTAGTGCGGGTACTCCGGTATGCGAATAAGTTTTCCATGCATGTCGATGCGTTGCTGCGTAGTACCTCCCAGCGAGGTGCTCAGTATCGACAAGTCTGTCTCACGTATATGTTACGTAGTACCTCTCACGGACCTTACGTATCTGATTTAGTTCTGTAGTACCTATGGGTACTCCTGTCTCTGATTAACTCCTGTCTCTGTATAAGTTATGTAGTACCTACGGGTACTCCAGTATCTGAATAAGTTCCGTTTCTGATTAACCCCTGTATCTGAATATGTCCTGTCTTTGATTTAGTTCGGTAGTACCTACGGGTACTCCTGTATCTGAGTAAGTTCTGTCATGTATCTGATTAAGCTCCGTAGTACCTACGGGTACTCTTGTATTTGATTAAGTTCGGTAGTACCTACGGGTACTCTCGTATCGAAAAATAAGTACAAGTTACGCCAAGTACCTCTGAGTACTCTCGTATCGTAAGATAAGTATAAGTCCCGGTCGGTACCTACGAGTACCTCCGTATAAGGGGCTGTTACGCCAGTGCCTACGGGTACTTTTATACCCCGATAAAATGTTACGCCCAGTACCTCACGAGGTACTTACGTATCGAAATACATATATAAGTTCCGTAAGACCAGTATAAGCTCCGTAAGACCAGTATAAGTTCCGTAAGACAAGTATGTGCTCCGTACCGGTATACGTTAAAGTAATTTTACGTGGTACCTAGGTACCTGGAATAGGGTCGGCTTCAGTAGCATAAACATAAGTTATTTGTAACTCCTACGGGAGTCACAGACTCTGCGTAAAGTCTGTATAAGGATAAGTTCGCATAAGAATAGGATTACGCCAACTCCTACGGGAGTCCCGTATGAACATAAGCCTGGGATAAGCATAAATGCTTATATAAGTCTATGATATGAATGCATGAGATTTCTGATATCTGTTATGGTTATACACTTATTATAATTGTGTATATGCATGTGATTTATGTATAAGAAATGTTTCCCACTAAGCGTAAAGCTTAGCACGGGTTTTTAATCCGTGTAGGTACAGGAGAAGACATCTGAAGATTTCCGCATACAGCTGGGCCAACACACTTGTAAGGGTTCACTACATGTAGGTTCAGTATACGATTTGTAATGTAAAGTTAGGTTTGTATTTGTAAATGGGACCGATTATATGTGTATAGATTTTGATGGACACCACTCCGGTGGTAGTTCTTTTGGTCTGTTATAAGATGTAGGCCATACCCACGGAATTCCGATTCGGTTTTAAAAAATTAAAAGAAAATCGGGTAAGGAGTCCCGTTATTTTGAGGTCTTGCGTCTCGAAAATCGGGCGAGTGACGGTAATGCAATGTGGTTGAATAATGAATTGCGTAAATGCGGAAAATTATTTGGCTGCAGGAAGATTGACTTCTCATAAATATAAACACATTAATTGGTCACTTTGTGTAACTCATTGCCTTAATTTAATCTTTAAGGATATTCATAAGTTGGATCATATTGCTGAGCTTGCAAGGCGTGCATCGGGAGTGACAATTTTGTGTAATCAATGTTGCTTTGTTAAGTTGGTTAAGAAAAAGAAAAGGATGGACAGAGATTCTCCGACCTAGTGCAACTCGCTTTGCTACTACATTCATTGCATTGAAGAGCCTTCATGATCACAAACATGATTTGCAAGCTTTGGTGACTAATAAGTTCTTTGCAGACTCTAGATATTCAAAGGATAATAAAGGTAGAGTTGTGGTTTCTATCATCTTAAACCACAAGTTTTGGAATGATTGCTTCATAGTTGTGAAACTCATGGCTCCACTTCTGCGCTTATTGCGTATTGTTGATTGTGATGAAAGGCCTTCGATGAGATATGTGTATGAAGGCCTTCGATGAAAGGCCTTCGATGTGTTTGGGCATCAAGAAACTGTTTAATCATAACAAGAGACTATACAAGCCTTATACAAATATCATAAAACAACGTTGGGATGAACAACTTCTCAAAAGCATTCATTTAGCAGCTTATTGGTTGAATTCATGTTTTCAATATGATCAAGAAAACTTTTAAGACAAGCCGGAAGTCATTGGAGGTGTGTTATGGACATTATTGATCAAAAAGTCATCTAAGGCAAAAACAAAGTGATGAATGAGTTAAAGTTGTATCGTGATCGATTAGAAAGTTTTGGAAGAGAGAGCTTGCATATTAACCACTTAAATACTACAACACAGTAAATCATCTTGATCATTAACTATTTTTAAGTAGTCCTCCTTTAATATATACCGATGTACTTAAAAATATAGATTGTTATATTTTAACACAATGATTTTTTGTCATTTTTATGTGTAATGAAAACTAGATGAATGGTGGAGGCTACATGGATATAGTGCCCCAAATTTGCAAAAGTTGGCAATTCAAATATTGAGCCAAACTTGTAACACCCCAAAATATACCCTAGTAGTTTTCGGACTTGTGTAGGGTATATTATAAGCTAAATAGGAATTTTCGGAAATAAATTGAGAAACGGAAAGTTTACAAGATACAAGGGCAATCTTGTAATTTATTAAAAAAGGATATGAAAGTCATAAAAGAGGAAGATGTGGGGTTAAACTAGAATATGCATAAGTTGAATTTCAAAAAGGGAAGAATTCATGGGCCAAATTGCAATTAGAGGAAGTTAACCCAAAAATGGGTTTTATTTGGAGGGCCAAACATGGCCTTAACAAATCCATGTTTTAAAGACCAAAAATTGGTCTCATTTGAGAAAAAAAAAACGTAGAGAGAGAGAGGAAGAGAGAAGAAGAGAAGAGGAAGAAGATGGAGGACCAAAAAGGTATGGAACTTTAGTTTTTATGTGGCAGATTCAGTATGGATTATGGAATTCTAAGGCTTGGTTTAGTTAATGGCATCTCCCAAAAGCTAGGGTTTGTTAGAATTCATTCCCTAACCTTGGATCTCATGAAATTAGGGTTGAGTAAAAGAGCCCCATATGGAACAAGGTAATTAGAATCCCCCTTTTGGGTTTGGATACATATTAAATGAAATTGAGTTAGGGGTTTTGATCAAACTAACAAATCTTAGTACTTAGTGTGTATATGGGTGGTAACCCATATTAGAATGATATTGGGAGAGATTAATGGAAAGTTTTTGAAAGAAGACAAGAAGTGAAAGAGGAATTGAGTAGAAAAGTGATTATAAGATGAATTTGAAGTGATCTTGAAGTGATTATGAGGTATAGAGTTGATTGGGGTTGAAACATATGGAAAAATGTGAGAAAACACACCCCGTGCAGGCATTCTCGGAGTGTATCTTCTACCGGTACAAGTTGAAGTTCTGCCAGTACAACTTCGGTTACGGTCATTTTTGGCCAAGTTCTCTGCAGAGTAGAACTTAGGGTTCTACCGGTACAAGCTGCTACTACGTTCCCGGTTTCGACCAGTTTTTGTGTTTAATATAACTTGCTCATTTCTTATCCGATTTGAGTGATTCAAGTGGCTACGTAAACTAGACTTCAAGGAGAACCAAGCTATTTTTATAGAGTATCTCCAAATTCTGACTCTAGATAAGCAAAAATTCACTCAAAGTGGGTATGTGCAAGCCCATTTCTGCATCGATTGATTATAGAGTAGTCGAGTTGTTTGGACGTGCTCTGAAGTTCGGTGCTCCGATTTGGGTGATTCCAATTGGAAATGAACCATTATCACCTTAGATTTAAAGGAGCACAAATAACCAGTGTCAAATATGGAGAAAATGTACTGGAAAAATTAATATCGCAAACTATCCCTCGGTAAAATCGGTAAAGCAGAGCTAGTTGGCATGAAATGCCATAGCGAGTTTGGACGATCCGGTGGATTGATTCCAATTCACGGAGTGGCGTAGATTCATAGAAGAATAAGAATACATGATTAAGGTGTGATTACATGCTCATCATACCTTACCAGTATTTGGAATACGATCTGTCATGAGCGTATGTCATGGTAATAATGCTACTATAGATAGTAAGTTATTGAACTCATATAATTGTAAAATTACTAAGACGGTTATTGAATGACCACGGCACTCTCTGATCGTGCTTTGGCACATTAGTACTTCGGTACTCTACGATTAGTCTGACGACACTCTGCGTAGCCGGCGTGATAGCCGGTACTCTACGATTGAATTAACTCACGACTCTCGGCCGATGCCGGCATTAGTCGGCCGTGCCCGGCACACTAATTGCCGGTGCTCTGCAGTTAGTCATGACGGCACTCTCGTCTTATCTTGTACCTTGAGATCACTTGTGTCTTTGTGTCCTCTCATTCGTATTCTTGGTTTAGGTAATCAACAGACTATATGATAAGACTCTGGAACAAGAATAAAGAAGCTGAATATGAGTAAAAAGATGCGAATGTACCTACGAATCACCTACGTATATGTTCACAGTATTTTCACCATTTCTCTGTATTTACTGCTATTATTTATCAGTTTTCCATATCTGTCTAAGTTAAATCGTACCTACGGGTCACTCCTGTGTTGAAGAAACTCTATAAACCTGCGGGAGTCGAATAAGTATAAAGTCTGAGTGGTACACCCTCTGGTGTCAGTATCGATTGAAACAGAAGTATAAGTCTAGTAGTACCTAAGGGTACTCGTATCAGTCTGGCCAGGCGCAGTTCTTTTGTGAGTACCTCTAAGAACTCTTGTATCGATAAATAATTACAGATTCATTGCTTTAAAGTGCTCGTATCAAGTAAAACTTAAGTATATATATAAAAATTATGATGTATTGCACCTTTATGGACTAATATCCATTACGATGGGTATCTACAGCTATAGTGCATAAAGACCTTGTATATGGTATGATCTGATCTATTCCAAACCTTCATTACCTGTTCACCTTCGCAAAGGAATAAGATCGAAATACAAGAATCGATTCGTAAAACAAATTATAGAATCTGCAAAGCGAAAGAATAAGTCTGTACACAACTATAAGTTAAAGTAGATAAATATAAGTTAGTAATATACATGTGAATGCGAAATACATGTATAAAATTCACATGCTTCTACGTATAGATCTAAATACCGGTATAAGTTCAGTAAGACAGTATAAGTTCGGTAAGACCGGTATAAGTTACGTAAGACAAGTATATACTACGTAATACATGTATAAAGTCTGAAATACATGTATAAGTTAAGCTAGTACATGTAAAATCGAAATACATGTATATGCTCCATCATGCGAGGATAAGATCCGAAATACGAGATAAACTACGTAGTGGGGAAAATATTTGAGAGATCCAGTAAGGCGAGGATAAACTCCGTAGTACCTACGGGTACTCCGATAATTATAGGTATAAGTTAACCTAGAGGACTTGTTGGAATATGATACCAGCACAGAGTTGGTATCGAGCAAACATTTGATCAAGTGGTACTCAAGGGTACTCATGGTATAAGATTAAGTTCAGTAAAAATCCGTGCACGTTCGTAATCTCTGTGATATCTACGGGTATCTCAGAGCAGTGTAAATATTAGGATAGAGTATAAGTTTGTGAACTCCTCACGGAGATATGAGATAGATCTAAATATCAATGCGTGTTTAAGTACCTCTGTATAAGCATAGGTTCCGTAACTCCTACGGGAGATCGAAATAAGTATGAGCTTGAGATAGTATAATTACATGAATAAGATCAATACGTTATGCAATACGAATAAAGAATAAGATCATTTGCCATGAGTATAAAGATCCAATAAGGATAAAGTCTACCATAAGTGTAATTCTTTGGCGAGTAAGTATAAGATTGTTATAAGTCTAAGTTCGTACCGTTTATAAGAATACGAATAAGTATAAATATGGATCCTATGGAGACATAAGCATTAATTAAAGTCTGAGTCTGAGTAGACGGAATTATTTTTTGATGACACGAATAGGAACCAGACACGAAATTAGAGAAAATCATGAGTTATGTAAAGAGATGAATTGGATGCACTTGTATTGTATATGTCTAAGTTTACTCTGAATATGATTTGACACACATTATATCTTTGGATTATATGAATTCATGATGATTTTGATATACGTTCTGTTATAAGTTTATCATGGTCCGATTTAAATACGTGTATCGATATAAGTTATAAGATATGCTTCCCGCTGGCGTAGCTTAGCACGGGTTTTTAATCCGTGTAGGTACGAGGAAGACATCGACCAAACATCCGCATCTGTTGGGGCTGACACACTTGTAGGGTTCACTGCATGTTAGGTTCGCGCTACGGTTGTATAAGTAAGTGATTTGTATTGTAAATGGGACTCGAGTTATAGATGTTTAGATTTTTGATGGACACCACTCCGGTGGTAGTCTTTGATATGTACATGATATTTGGATTATGTTATATGATGTGGGCCATACCCACAGGTACCAGTATGGTTTAAAAAAAAAAAAAAAAAATCAGGTAAAGAGTCCCAGTCCTAAGTCTCGCACCTCGAACTCGGTTCGGATCCGCCAATCGGGTCGAACCGGGATTCGGGGCGTGACAAAACTTCATCATCTTCTGGGTGTGAAAGGAATTGTACCGTGTTTGAAAGTATACATACCAAAGAGGAACAGTTGGAACATAAAGGCAATGATCTTGTAGCCATTCAGAAATTTACAATTTGTGGTTGAAAAATCGGTATAAATATTCATATTGTTAGTTTGATTAGGAATTTTATTTGGATAGTTATGAATAGTCACATGTTTTTCTTTTTTAGGTTTTACAACAAGAAAAGAAGCTATGATCCTATTGACTATGCATGTAGTCAATGAATTTTGGATTATTGATGAGGATGAGCTGGAGAGCTAGATCTTGAAGAAATGGAAAATCTTTTTGTATGAGGAAGGATCTCTTCCTATAGAAGTTGAAGGCTCAGTTAAACCCAACTCAAATTAGTTAGAATAACTTATTAAACTTATTTTAAATTGTTGTTATTTTACTTTAAAAATGATTTTTATTGATACATATTCCTCGTCTTTTTATAGATGATGTGGGCTGATGGTGGTGTGACGTTAGAAAGAGTTGATTTAGAGAACTTTAATTTTTCCATATAATCAATTTGACTTTTCACATCCTAATTTTCAAAGTGAATGAAGACATGTATTTATATTTTTAATTTTATGCATGAACTTATTAATATAGAGAAACTCTTGATTTTGACATTTCATATGTTATTGCCAACTATAATAATATTGAACTTAATAGTTATGTCATTATTACTTTATTCTTACGATATGTAAGAAGTAGAATAATAAAGGTTTTGAATTTTGATAAATATTATGTTATTTTACATTATGAAAATGTAACATTTTATATTGTATTAGAAATATGATATCGTGATTTTATATAGGTAAAAAAGCTTAGCAAATAAGGAGATCTTTGCCAAATTTACAAAAAATTACCATTTTATAATTATTTTAAATTTTAATAAATATAAATTATATATTTGTAATTATTTATGGCGTCACGGTTCGACCGGAGTGAGCGAAGTAGACATTAACTTTTACGGTTCACTCACAGTCAGTTTTTAAAACATTGACAAAAGCAATATTTGATTTTATGTTTTTAACTAAAATATCGAATTTTATAGATGAATATTTGAAAATTTCAATTACTAAGTTAGTTATTGAAAAAGAATGAAATAAAGATTTCGGATCAATCCGAACCAAACCCACATGGGCCATAAAATGGAATGGGCTAATTTGACTCGATTTTATTCAAATCTTAAATTTCACAATCCAACTTTTTTTATAAAAATTAGAGCTAAAAGTGGACTGAAACATTCAAAGCTCGAGCAGCGTGTCTAAATAATTATCGTAGGTTATTGCAATGAGTTAATAAATTCTTATATATCAAGTAAGAAAGATAGAGAGTCAGCAATGTGTATGTATGATTGCTTGGCCTAGTCAAAGACATCTTAATTCTTGTAATAAATTCTTAATTGACAAAGTTGACACGTGAGCCTTCTACATTATTACTTGATTGTACACGCTCTATCTCTTATGGCTACTCTATGCCACTCATTGCTGCAAACATACAAAACACAAATTAGTTTAGAAAATGTCCTTGTCATTGACAGATATATCGAAAAGAAACCGATATGAAATGTCGATTATCGTTTGCATGGAAATCTTGTCGATATATTGATAATATCGATGATACTTAGAATTTATCCGTTTATCGACAACAATATTGCGTGTGAAGCACCGTCATTAAATTAAAGATAAGATTTGCAATTTCAACCAATTTGGACAAAATTTCGAGAAAAACCTATTTCTAATCGGAGGTGTTGCCATCGTTGGAGGTGGTGATGTCGGTGCTGACGGGCGATGTCGATATTGATGGCGCTGCAAGCTTGTTGCTCTCAGGCTGCGGAGGCTCATACTTAGGGCAGTGAAGAATGAAGAAGGGGATCGAAATCAATAAAGGAAAAAAAAAAAAAGTTTGATGGAAAAGTCTCCACCACCTTAGTTTCTATCATCAATTTTGAGGAAATGACTGATGTGCCACGAAAAATAGCTATATGGTTTGTGTATAAGTTAAATTCATTAATTTTTTTTTTAAAAATCATAAAAATATTATATTCCATAATTTATTTTACATTATTCAATAAATTCAAATTAGATTATATTTTTAATATTGAATCTTTCGTATGATTTTCTTACTATCACTTTATTTTTTATTTTTTCACGTGTATTTTAATTTATAAAAATACAAAAAAGCATATCTATTAGAAATTAATTTGACAAATAAAGTATATATATAATTTTTAATAAGATAGAATATTAATATAATCTTTAAAAAATATATTTTAAGAAAAATTAATTATTAAAATAGAAGTTAATGTCAATTTTAAAATATGAATTTTTAAAAGAATTTATATAAATTATAGAAATAACTAATTTCTATGAATAGTTTTCAAATAACTTAATTTATATAAACCATAGAAATTCAAATAATTTTCAAATTATTTCCATGAATTTTATATAATTTTTATTTTGCGATAATTATGTAAAAATATC